>JAMKCH010080558.1:0-86073 GCA_023653785.1 Ophioderma brevispina | reverse complement strand
TCAAGGCGGCCACGCAGGTCATTTATGACTACCCAGTACAGCAATCTCGACTCCAGTGGGTAGGCGGTCGCCTCATGGAGTTTGCGAGAGCGTGGCAGGCAGTGACCTCGGACCCTTGGGTCCTAGATGTGGTAACCCACGGGTATCGCATAGAGTTCACGGCCTGCCCTCCCCCATTCAGAGGGGTGACGTTCACCCCTCTTCCAAGAGACACTGCCAAGCGGGACGCGCTCCTGCAAGAGATAGCTGGCCTGCTGGCCAAAGGTGCCGTGATATGCCTCTCGCATCCAATCAAAGAGGGCTTCTATTCCACCTTCTTCTTAACCACAAAGAAGTCGGGGGAGTGGAGGCCCATCTTAAATCTGAAACCTTTGAACAGGTTCATCAGACCTCCACACTTCCGTATGGAAACCCTGAAAGCAGTTCTCGGGGTCCTCCAACAGGGATGGTGGGGGGCCACGTTGGATTTGAGAGACGCATATCTCCACGTCCCCGTGCGCGAATCCTCACAGAAATGGCTCCGTTTTGCCTTAGGAGGAGTGGCTTACCAGTTCTGGGTCCTGCCCTTTGGCCTGTCGACCGCGCCACAGACCTTCACAAGGCTACTGGTGGCGCCATCCTCGCAGAGGCTCCAAGCTTTTATCGAGGAGGTCCTAGACCTGATAATGTCTCTCGGTTTCATCGTCAACAAGTCAGCCCTCTCGCCCTCCCAGAGCCCCCAGTTTCTGGGAGCGAGATTGGATTTTCTGTCGGCAAAGGTGAGGCCCTCGGCATAAAGAGTAGCCGCGGTCGTGGCGTGTGCCCGAGCAATCTTGGAGAGCAGGTCGGTCCCAGCCAGGCTATGGCTTCGGCTTCTAGGACTTCTGGCCAGCCTCATCAGGATGGTTCCCTACTGCAGATTACGCATGAGGGGAATCCAGATCCACATGCTCAGGTACTTCCGACCCTGGTACCACCCAATGTCCCTTCGGATTCCAGTGCCCCTGAAGCTGGCCCCGACCTCAGTTGGTGGACGCATCCACGCAACTTGGAGAGGGAAGCGCCCTTCAGGAAATTAACACCCTCCATGACGCTGACAACAGATGCGTCAAAGTCGGGGTGGGGGGCCCACTTAGGGTCCCACGAAGTGTTGGGCCGTTGGTCGCCCATGCCAGCTCGCCATCCCGTCTCGCAGGCTTCTGCGGCCCAGCGGTTTGTAACCAGGTAGGGAGTGTCCTCTTCCCGCCCCGGGAAGGCTTGTCCCTAACCAGGGGATCCGGTCCACTCAAACTCCAACGGCCCAGCGCGGCGTTCCGAAGGACCGCCGCGAAAAAATGGGGCCGAAAACTCTAGGGGTTAGCAGCCGGGGTCATGCCAACGACCTCCACCGAATCGAGACGATGGCGGGAACCCTATATGCGGTAGCCCCAGGGCTCTGCAATGGGTCTCGTAATCACATGCGAATCGTCCTCCGGCCTCGGCTCCTCCGGCGGTAGTGCCGAGGGGTGACGACTCCCTGGGGAGGGTTTCCGTCCTATGGGAAACCTGCGACCCACTGGGGCGGTCTCCGACGGGAGGCGTGAGGCCGTGGTGAGTAGCCCTGCAGAGTGACAGGGGTTTGGGGGGGGAGTGAAAACCCTGTGCCATAGATGCTCAGGGGGATAGCCTTAGACCCAAAGGGCAAGAACGGCTCTGCGGCTGGTCCGATTGACTGGTTTCCTCACCACTTTTCTGGGAGGAATGAGGAGGGGCAGGACACGGTTTCGCCGTGAGGCCTTGCCATGTACAGAGGGGGAACGGCGTAAGCTCGGACCCCAACCATCCTCTCGTCTAGGCCATAGGTACTGGGATGATCTCGCGCTCGACCGTACGGTCGGCTAGGGAGGAACCGGTAATGGTCCACTAGACGTGGAAGGTGGCACGCTAGGATCTCTATGTATGATGTTCGGGACTGGGTTGTCGCCGACCAAGGTCGACGGCCTGGTCCCGCCCTGGAATACTCCGGGGGCGGGGAGGGGGAGTACGACCCGAGGTTCGGGTCCAACCTCACTTCCGACCTGCCTTGTGTCGGGTCGTTTGTAAGGGTGGGGATGGAACGTCGACCAACCATCCTCGACGGAGTTGCGGGAAGGGTCCTCCTCCGTCGGCATCAGCTCAATCCTCTCCCCTGTTTGAGGAGGAGGTGGACGCCGACTCTTCATCCCCCGAAAAAGAGCCTCGCCTATCGCTAGCTTCAATGTTGATAGCGTCCTCAGGACCCTGTGGGCGGCGGCTCTTTTTCTTAGCCGGCGAGCTCAGCTCGTTCGGGGAGCTTGCGTTGGCTGCAAGGGCCTCCGGTCGGCTCAATCCCTAAGGATGAAGGGAGAGCTGACCCATGAGGGTTCTGCCAGCTGTTGCAATAGATTAAGTATACCGCTACCCATTTGGGGGTTGCGGGTTTAGGGTCTCCAGACAAGGCAGTGGATGTCCCGGCCTATTGAGGAAAGGCCTGAGCCCTGGCCTCGACCTGGGTCCCCCGGCTGGATCAAGTACTCGACCTGTGGTTGGGCTTCAAAGCCTACCCTAGGGAGAGCTGATCCAGGGTTCCCCTTGGTCGTATAGTCCCGTTCGAGCTCCACTTCCGACCAGGTGCTCGAACCTGGGACGGGCTGAATGCCTGTGCCCTCAAGGAATCTGGTATAGGGAGCGATCCACTGGTTGGGTCTCCGACCTGGTCTCGACCATGACCTGCGGCTATGTGTCCCGACCAGGTGTCGACCTGGGACTTGGCTTGGAATGCCTGCCCTCAAGGGAGCTGGTCTAGGGAGCGGTCCGGTCGTGTCTCCGACCTGGGTCTCGACCATGACCTGGCCACCCCTAACCCGACCAGACGCTCGACCTGGGACTGGCCTTTGAATGCCTGTCCTCAAAGGAGCTGGTCTAGGGATGACGACCTGGTCGCGGTCCCAACCTGAGTCCTGGTCTCGACCCCGACCTGGCCATCCCCGACCGTGAGCTCGATGGGGGCTGGGCTCAGGAGTCCGCCCGCGTGGGGCTGGTCCAGAGGAACACCCTGGTCGGAGCTCCTCGACCAACGTTGCCGTTCGGGCGCCCTTTTGGGGGTCGGCCTCTTGGCAAGGCCCTGACGCCGCCGGTCAGTGACTGGACATCCTTCTTGTCCTACCCGGGGGGGTCATTTTTGAGGACGGGCACTCGGGAGGTCCCCTTAGAGACCTCTTCAGGAAAGAGAGCGGGAGATCCGTCACGACATACGGACGTCAGGATGGTCGAGGGGGGAGTCCCTGGGCTACTCCCTTCTGCATTGCTTCCCCCTTGGGGCGCGTGTGAGGGGAAAAGACTCCTCCTGATACGGGCGGAGTGCTTCCGTCGGAGAAGAACGAGACAACTTGGGGGACTGGGTTTGTCCCCTTGTCCCTCGACGACGGCCTCCAGCGCCAGCGTTTCTCACGGGACTGGGCCTTTTTGGCCTTGAGAGGGATGCCTTACGTACCTAAAAGGTTTGCCACTGGCCTCGTATGGCCACTGCCCCGCATCGATGGTGCATCCATTGTCCCGGGAGCAGGTCCTGCACACCGCACACAGGGAGTGGGGTGGGCGTGGTCCCTGATGGACAGGAACACTTGCAGTTTGGCATCTGGGCTTACTTGATTGGAGTCCTATGGTGTCACTGTTGTCTAATCTGTAAAGCAGAATAAGGATATTAACAGAATTAGTACCTGGGAGTAAAAGAGAGCGAGGGGTACCCTCAAAAATATACTGGGACCAAGACCCGACCCCGAAAGATTATCTATCCATCGACCGGGACCCCGAGGGACTGCCCCTAGAGTTCCCCGACCTTGTGGAAGGGGGCCCACCTCCACCCCTGTAAGCCCGACGGAGAGAGGAGACCCTCGACCGTGTCCAGACCTACCCTCGCACCGAGTCCCGAACCTCTGTGAGGAGGGAGGGGGATAGGGGCGGACTTCCGATGTGAACTCGAGGGATGGCTGGGGCGGGTTGAATGAAGCCCCTGACCTTCTACCTAGAGTTAGGCATCCTGCAACCCATCATCCCCCCCAGGACTGGGGGTGCGACCAGGAAGGGGGGAGGTCAGGGGCGGAACTTTCCTACGTGAACTCGAAGGACGGTAGGAGCGGGGAGCTCCAGACCTTCAACTTCAAGTTGTAGGCAACCAGCGACCCTTCGACCCCCCCCCCCCCGCGGAACCCGAGAGCAATACCAGGGGGAGGACCGGATGATATGGGAAAAGGTCCCCCACCTTCCCGACCTCATAAGGTGAGGGACCTGGCCCGCCCGGGCCCGAAAAGACCGGGGGCCTGATAAAAGGCCCTAATTAGACCCACTTCCGGTTGGAGGAGAGAGGGGAGTCCAAACCCATTTTAGATCCTCCCAAACACATCCTAGTCGATGGGAGACTAGCGGAGGGAAAAACCTAAACTAAGTGGCTGTCCCATTTTGGGTGACCCCCCCCCCCCCGATCTGACTCACACCTGCCCCAAAAATCCTCTACGGGACACAAAGGACGCCCCCCACGCCCCTAAGATAGGGCCCCGGGGCATGGGAGCGAGCCCCAGGGGGGTACAAGGCCAAAAAACACAAAATTGGAATTATAGGCCAACAATGGCGTACCATACCTGAAAGTAAAAACATGGAAAATTGGAAATCAGCCTGGGAAAAGGACCCGGATTGGAGTCTGGCCTACCATACCTAAAATAATATAATATTTTTTGTGTCCAAACGGAATATCATAAAAACCCACCGGTTTTTAGGCATGACGGCTTACCATATAAATACTCAACATGGCGATATATACGGCCTTAGAATATGGTTTACACTTTTCCGTGGCACTAGGGCCTGATCAAATAAACAGGGTGAGTGAGAGAAGGCTCGGAAAATCACCCGTTCTTCAGGAAAACGTCCTTGTCCTAAAGACGGAGGCTAGAAGTGGATTTACAAGAGGGGCCGCACAAATCTCGAGCTAGGATAGGAGGGCCTTTAACATGAATACAATTCGATATACGGAGAGATTAAAAAAATCGAAATTACATTATTCGCCGAAATAATACACTAAACTTTAGGCTACGTTTGTTCTAAGGGTACTTAAGTGCTCGAATCAACGTTTCCTTCTGGTCAGTGCAGCTATGTGCCGGCAGATTGGAAAGTTTTTTCCGGTAGCGTCAGCGATACCGCATGCCCCAATTTGAGAAACAAGTTGATAAGGACGATTCACCGCGCATGGGAAGGTTTCGGAATGGTACAGCCACCGTCCCTCTTCTTCCTATTGTCTTTCGATCTTCCTGCCCCTCTGTTTCGTTTCTCCCCTCTTTTTCCCGAAAAAGTAGGGTGCGGCTACGGCGCTATTTTTGCGGTAGCCGAAATTTTTAATGTGGTATAGAGGTTCTGGTCGGGGGCCCCAATGAGACATTTGTGCAAAGTAAGGTCGCGGAGGGTAGCTATCGGGTGCGCAGGCTATACTTAAATATGAAATTAAGGATAAAACATGACTGTTCGCAAACTAATGAGATGACACCCTGACAAATGCAAAAGTTTAACATAAAATTTTAAACATCAGGAAATATGTTTCAGGAGTTGTTTTAAAGACCTCTGGTGGAAGGTGCCTCTCCTAATATCCTACACATGCAAGATGATATGCCTATATATGATAGGCCCCATAAAAAAATTTTGATCACGGTCCGGAGATTCGAAAATTTGAAGAGGGAGGGACCTTTTTTTTTTTTGACCTCGATTGAAATATACAATTCGTTGATATGTACTAAGGGTTTATATAGGGCGGGAAATTCAAACATTGCCAGTGAGTGTATTTTATAGCATGCCATGTCCCCTGTATTATTTGACACTATTTGATGGGGAAACAAGGCGAACTCGTATTTACGCGATGCGTTAAATATGTCCCCGCCAGAATGTAGTGATATTTAAATGAGATATTAAAAAGCAACTACAACACCCCACCCTCCCAAAACCCGCATCACTCACCCCCAACAACCCACAATTCCCCAACACTCTACAACACCCCACCCGTGCAACTACAACCCACGCAACTCCCACCCCACACTAAACCCTGTAACACGGCCCCTCCTTCCCCAAACACCAGACAAACACCACTACCCTCCATAACACCCCGAAAACACCACCCTACCCCCCACACCATGCAACTCCCCAAAACCCCGCAATTACAAACACCCCCTCCCCAATTACAACAATCCCTCCCCAACCCAACACCCCTCCTCAACATAACCAACACCCAACCCCTTCCAAACACTCTGCAACACCAAACCCACCTGCAACTTCCACCCGCTCCCCAACACCCCAACCACTCCCTCCCCTATGCATAGTAGTCTTATGTAGAGAAGGAATTTTTGCCTCCGCTCCGACGTTACCGTTCAGAGATACAGGCAAGTATGATATTTAATTAGCCATTTGCATACCTTAAAACCGCATACATCAAATAATTGCAAATGCGAATACAAAAAAAGATTGTGCCCATGATCGGTTTTATCCAGTCCAGGAATTTTGAGTATCCGATGTACCATTTGACAAAATATAGCAATACGCTGATTTTTCATATTAAATTAGTTCATTGGGCCAACTCAATTTGCCCCCGAAATACGCCCCACCCAAAATCTAATAAGGTCGAGAACTCCTCTGCAGCCGTTTCTTCTTTCCTTCCCTAAGTTACATCATATATGCCGTAGAACGCCAGCTCCAGAAAATTGTTGTAACATTAGGCTTGCAGGAAAATTTTCATAAATTAGCAAATTAGATACTTAAGTAGGATATCTTACGCCCGAAATCTAATCAGGTCGAGAACTCATCAAATCGCTTCTTTCCACCAAGTTACTCATTGTCGCCCTTACGGAACTCCAGAATACTTATAAGAAAATATGCTATGATAAAATATTACAATATAATGTAGGATTTTGTTGTCAATACGTTCACTTATTTTTGCCTTCGATTTCACCCCTGAAAGAAACCAGGATAGAACCCCTGGGCATTTAATGGCATTGGGATGGTAATGGTTGTTTAGGTATTTTACAATAGCCAGATTAAGCTTCTTGCCAATAGCCTTTCCCATAGGAAGAGCATGTTTTACATTATGACCCAAAATGACTCAACAAATCTTAAATATTAAAAAGTGAAAATCCATGAAAAAATCCCTAACTTGTAGTAAAAATATGATAATTTATTCATTTGGCAACACTATTTTGAAAAATAACTTGTGACAGTTTTAAATTTGGATCTTCTACGGTGGCGGAAAGGCTCGAAACACCTAAATTTTGGTAATATTTACCGCATTTTCCCAGCTTGGAAACAGGCTGGCAACCCAAAAGATTACTCACGTGCAACAACCAGAAATACACAAATCCTTTCAATAAGAATGTGGGTACTTGCATGGGTATACGTATATGGCTCACATGACGATACCTACCTTTGTTGTGGTATACTTTTGACCACTGTGTGAAATAAACAAAATGCGGACTTAAAGTCGGGAGGAAAAAGTAAAAAGTCGGGAGGGGAGTGGGAGGAAAAAGTGGACCTTAGAAACTATCATTTTCCACTGTTATATGATAAATTTCATATAACTTTGGTTACAGAGTAGTGATTGATTGCCACTTAGGAAATGTTCTTGGTCAAAATGATGAGGATAAAAAATTCACTCTGAGGAGGAAAATATCAAAAAAAAAAAAAAGAAAAGAAATATTGATGCGGCACCCTAAATTCCACGCGGGTGGGGACGTGAATCAAAATATTTTTTTAATGGGGCCTTAGGGGTGTGTGTTAATTAATCATTGTAGACATGTTGTACAGAAAGTAGTGTATGCCCGCATCTACTACTTTGGCATTAATATGGACTGGAGAAAATAACTTGATATATCTATATGCCTCAGTGTTACAGGCTTGATATAGGCCTCAAACATGTGCATGTTTTAAAAGCTATTGATACACACTCACTGAGTACCAATCAAGCACGTACTAAGGTAACTTTTTAAGCTTCCCAAACCTCAGAGACTTTCAAAATGGCAGCGGCGAAGTTCAAGGAAAGCAGAGAAGAAGAGAAAACTTGCTAGAAAGTGGATGGCAGAAGGCAAAATGAATAAGGAAATTGCTTTCCGCTTCTAAACAAGTCTGATAGGTTGGTACGGCGATGATGCAACCACCCTGGTGAAAGCCAACTCATATTTGGTGGAACGGATCCCAAAGGTCATTGACCTTTAAGGGGAAAATAATTTTTAAGTATAATGACCCCCAAGTGCATTAAAATGAGCCAAAGGTATTGAAAAGAAATGTTATAAATATTTCATATTCATAAAACATAAGTTGGTTTGTGTTTATGTTTACTCTTTAAGATTTAAGGGGCAGACAATACTTTCTGCACACCCTATATATTTTGAAATTTTCACTAGTGTCTCTACATAAACTTTCAGGGGCAGGTTAGTTGTCTGCTACATCTACTTGGATATGGAAGTCTCAACAGATATCATTTTAGGACTAAATCAGGTACAGGAGACTGGGGACATACAAATACCGTACTGACCCAAGTATAGTCCCATGCTTGATTATAATCCCACCCCCAAGTTTTGAAAGAATCTAAAGAATAGTATAAAATCCTATTATAATCCCACCATAAGTTTTTTGCTGGAAAGCAATAGATTACATGCAATTTTTGTTATAATCGTTGCTGATTTGGTAGTTATGATTTTCTTTACATTAATTAGGTTCACGCTTCAGTTTATTTATACTAATTATAGGTCTTTGTTCATCACACACCTTGACACTTGAAACTTCCTGGATTAAGTTACACTCTGAAAGGCTGAAATTTTGATGCTTGTGTGTTAGGGTGGAGATCTCATTATAATCCCACCCCCTAAATTCAAGCTAATTTCAGGTAAAAACAGGTGGGACTATACTAGGGTCAGTACAGTATTTGGTAGGTATGTGTCACTTGGATGTAAAAATATGGGCTACAAGACTGATTTTGAGGCAAAAAGGGGACCTCTAGAACTTGCTTTGCCTTATTTGGCTAAAATTTCTGAGAAGTACTTGGAGCCAAATTTGAAAGCTAATCCAGTTTTACTTGTAATGATGATATTAAAAGGAAGGAATCTCCAGAACTGAAAAAAAAACCCAAAAGGGGTGGGTCTTATGAATGGCACATATCAGCAGCAGAACATTTTTCAAAGCGGAGGGACCAAATTGCTTCTGGTGCCCAGTGCTCTGGGATTGTTTCAAAAATTGGACCAAATGTAATTAAAGATTTTGTTCCTAAAGTGAGGGCCATATACAGTTGGGTCATTTGGAGCAATTCTGTGACCGTGGAGAGCAGAGTATCATTTCTCAGTGGATTTGTCTTCTATGAAGGTTAATGAACAAATTTAGCGGGGGTGCCCCTCGTGAAAGTGTGGGCGGAATCCTGGAAGGGGGAAAATTCATAATACAGGGGTCAAAAATGAAAAATGCCTGGATTGCTTTAAAAAGGTAACCGAAGTGTTCTCTTGTTACAAGGATTAAAAAAGGTATAGTTTGTATTAACTACAATGTATGGTTATGAAGATTAAGACAAAAATCGTCAAATGTCAAAGGTCATCACCAAAGGTCAAATCTTTAATACTGCACAGATTTCTTTAAAAATGGTCTCAAATTGTTAACCTTTCCACAGGGATTGCAGCGAAAGTAGTTGACTCTCTAATTTGTATTTGTTTATCGAGATAAATGGCAAACAAGGTCAACCCCATTGACCTCTATTGATCTCCGAATTTTAAAAATATGTTAGACGGTGCAAACTGTTTTTGTTGCAGTCTTTGAGGAAAGATGAACAATTTGAGCTCATTTTTAACGAAATTGGAGCAATATATAAGATTTAACCTTTCGTGATGACCTTTGACATTTGACGATTTTTGTCTTATATATCCGTAAGCATACATTGTAAGTAGTACAAACTATACCTTTTTTTAATCCTTGTAACAAGATGAACACTTTAGTTACCTTTTTACAGCATCCAAGCATTTTTAATTTTTGACCCCTGTATTATGAATTTTCCCCCTCCTGGATTCCACCCACACTTTCAGGAGGGGCACCCCAGCTAAATTTGTTAATTAACCTTCATAGAAGACAAATCCACTGAGAAATGATGCTCTGCTCTCCACGGTCACGGAAATGCTCCTAATGACCCAACTAATAGGCTGCTGGACACCCCCAGTTCCACTACCTTGCTACTTCCTAATGTGAGCACATCTCTGGGAACAGTGCTGTTCAAGGTGCCGAACAAAACTTTTTTGGCCCAAAAACATGTTTAGATGAAGAATGAGAAAGCCTTTCCATGATGTTACATTTGCAAATAATAGCAAGACACTTCAATTTTACCCCACGACATAGATTTTTATTATAAAACACCTAAGAAGAGATCCTTGTCATTTTATTGGAAGATTACCGGTTACATGTCAGTCATGCTTACGTCACTTATCATGCATTTTTGTCTCAATTGGCATGCATTTTGTTCCATACTGCATGCCTTTATGCATCTTCAGAAATAATATTTCACCTAATACATGAACCATTGGGAGGGCAGAATTCCAGTTTTAATCAGTAGTTCTTACAAAAATCAAATCCATGAGGTATACTGCTATGTGCTAAAGTAAACTTTATTGTCAATTTGAGAGAAGTTACATCATGATCTCTGTATTATCAGGGCCTTCTTTGAAAAGCAGCTCCAGACCCTGAATGTTGCTACCCTGAATAATGGTTAACCCCAGAGATTGCAGACTGCATTCTATCTCCAATACACTCATATGGATAATGATTTTATTTTTTTCAAGAAAAATCAATTCTAAAATGGCAGTTCAAAAATCCTTTATCTAATAGGCAACTGTGTCAACCATGCATTGTTCACTGTAGTGTTAAGGAGAACGCGTACAACGAATAATATTATACAATATACTCTATAAAATAATTATTGACCACATGTCGAGTGGTTCATCGAAAAACGGAATTATATTAACCATAACAATGAATTAAAACCATCTATTCTGACCATGTGCTATTTAAAATTTGCGATATTGTATAACGTGTTATGCGATACGGTCGGCACGTTTGCGTCATACATGCCAGAGGAAATGTACATCATGAAAGCGCCATGTGTGAAGGTGTATGACGCTACTGTGCCGTCGGTATCGCATAACACATATACATATCCCATATACACTAGCGCGAATTTCAAATAGCACATGGTCACACAAAATGTTTTAATTCAAAAATTTTATGGTTTAGTATAATTCCGTTTTCCATGAAACCACTCGATGCGTGTTCAATAATTATTTTATAGCGTATATTGTAGAAGTTACTCTTAGTATGGTTCTCCTTTAATGAAGTACATCACAATGGATAGGATAGATTTACTAACCTTGGGGTTCTGTTAAGTGTTGATCCAGGCATGTGTCCAATGGGTGCAACATAGATGGTTAGCTTACTAGTGGCTTTCAGTACTGCAACAGCCTCGGCATGGCTCACATTCTTAAAGGTAACATCATTGACTTTCAGTATACGCTCACCTATCCGTAAACCCTATTCATATAATCAAGCATTATTTCAATGTTTTTAAACATGCAGGATTTAAATGTAATTTTTTAATACTAGAAAATGAATTGCCAACAAATTGACAATACACAAATGGAAAAGCCAACCTTTTAGATTGTATCAGTACTGCCACTTAGCCCATTCCCACTCTGTCCACCATACTAGTTTAGGGTTAGTGTGTACAATGTTCAGCAGACTGTAACATTACAATACATGCTGGTTTGAAACAAACTTCTGTGCTTGGAATACCTGCCTGCACCCATTTCGTGTGCCTGTATATACTTGACTGAACAGACCTTTTCTTAAGTACAGGTTATGGTCATGGAATGGACACAATCTTAAAGGGGATGAACCGATTTAAGTATATAGAGTTTTCATCTTCACCCCAAAACCCCATCTGTCAAGTTTCGCACCGATATTCAACCCGTTTGATGTGATTAAATTTGTATCAGCATAGAGTAATGTGTAAATTAATATTGGTTGACCAAAACGAGTCACATTTTTGCTTAAAATGTCCATACCAAACATCCTTTAGCCCCAAGATTTCACAGGGTAAATGAGAAAAAGTAACTTTCTTCAAATACCAATATTTTGACCACTTTCGGTAAAATCTGGGGTTCTGGGCACGACGCTATTAGCAATCAGACCATGTGCTTTGAAAGTTTCTAAAATATAGTCCTAAATAATTTGTTCTAAATCAAGATTTTGATATGGGATTTGAAAGGTCAAATTGAAAATGTTTCTTAGCTTTTTCTGTAATCATTCTTGAATATTGATGGAAGAAATACATCTACAATGTATCTGTCACTGACAATTTGTATTGCACACTCCCCAGTACAATTTTTTTTTTTTTTAATGTGGACCATTTCATGAAAAGGTGCCACTTTCTGATTTTCCTAATTTCTAGTCTAATGTATTCAAAATGATAGTCTTGCAGGATCTTATATTTTTGTCAGTTATTATTAAAGGTGCAACAAGAGATTTGAAGCCTTGAAGGCATCCATATATATTGTACCATATGTAGTCATTTCATATAGATATTACTCACTAAACTTCAAAAAGGTGATTTTGATTTACTTATATTTTAATATGAAACAAAGGCTGCATTTCATATGTGCTGCAATGCAAATACATAAAATGAAAGTAATTTCTAGCCTTGTGTGACCCATACTGCATTCACTCCCCCACTGTATATGGCCCTGATATTGACACTAGGTAAATCATTATACAAGCCTGTATTTACCTTTCTTTCTGCCTGGCCACCAGCATTTACTTCTGAAATATAAATGCCAGATTTGCAATCTGCACCACCTCTAATGGCAAAACCAAGGCTCTCCTGTTTTCTCCTTTACAATTTGACTTTTCTCAACATGATGTTCTTACATGTAGGCATCTGCTCTGCAGACTGGCAACTGTTCACAGAATCATTGCTGTTATCTGGATGGTATGTGGACTCTTGGATGGACGTTATGAGTGAGATCTTGGGGAAATGTACCTGGTCGGCACTGCATTCACAGACTGGTGTGCAGTCTGTACGTGTCATGTGTGTGACAATATTTCATTTCTGGGGAAAGATCTGGGTTTTTCCGCCTCCATGTATGCCTAGGTGCTTTGCCTGATTGTTCATTTTGGGGAGTAGTAATTTCATCTGTACATGGTTTCAAGATGTTGTGCTCAGCACTTTTTTTCCTTCTCTGGTGTATAAAAACCTTTGTAGATGTTCAATTGAGACCATCGCTGCTGATTTTTCATTTTAAAACACTTGTGGCTTTAGGAGTTGTTTAAGATAACTTTTTTTGTGTGTTCTTTGCACTGTATCTCTCAATTTTTTTTGGCCTCAATGCTGTAACATAATAATCAACTGCAGATACAAAAAGGCGTCAAAATCAGACTGCAGATCTTCTCTGTATCCTGGGATAAATAGCAAGGAGAATTGGAGAATTTTGGGGGGTTGTTAGGATCTGTAGAGAGAAGCACACAACATGAGAACTGACTTGTCTTTCTTGAAAACCTCTGAAATAATAGAATTCTTCAGTTCTGCACATTCTGAGTCATTCAAAAGCTTGTGAGCAAGACTACGAAGTTGATGACTGGCACTGGCCATAATTAAAACTAGTGGTGCTTCGTTCCATCTTCTTCTTTTTATATCTGTAAAAAAACAACAAATAAAACAAACATTAGGCCTGAGGGCCATCTCACTCAAAAGTTTTTTTAAAATGTCAGTGTTAACTTTAGAAATCCAATAAATCATGAGAATAGAAACTGGTATTAGATTAGGGAAACAAAATATTGTTAAACCGTACATGCCCATAAAAAACAAACGGTACAAAGTATAAAAGTGTCCCTATAAAGTAGTTTTAAAATTCCGTTCCCTTATCTCACACCACATTGCACCACTTTCTCCTCCCTCGTCTCTCCCCCTCTTGTTTTGATCTTACCCCCACCCATTCTAGGTTTTTTTTTCTACATATAGCATCACCTATATTTCTATTCCATCTCTCACTCTCCCTCCTATGATAATTTTGATGGGGTAAGTGGGGGAGGACCAAGGTTGCCGATCACCTTCAAAGAGAAAATAGTTATTAAGAGAAGATTTACTAACACTTAATACATCGATTTGTACCAAAAGTGCAAACTCAGAATTAACATTGTAAGAAAGAAGATGGCACGGGTGTCACATGGTCGAGTGGGGGTTTTTTCTAAAATTTACACACTCAATTTAAATGCTGTGGATTATATTAACTACTTCCTGTTGTGTGAAACCAACAACTTTTTGCAGTTGCATAAGACCTTCATATCAAACATATTTTTTAGCCGAAATAGGCAGTTCATTTAACAGCAAACTCTGCAACAAGATTGCCAAATAACAGGTATCCCTAAAAAAGGGAAAATTCTGATTTCCATCAAAAATATTCCATCTGAAAGGATTAAGCTGAGAATTGTCTTTGGTAAAAAAAAAATGTGTGATGTTTTTTTTTTTTTTTTTTTTTTTTTTTAAAATTAAAGTATGTTGTGGCTTGGTTCTTGGTGCGTGCATATTTCCTTTTGAGCAATGATCTTGCTAAACTGGAAAGTGATTGGTGTGTAGACATGACGTCACAGCCCGTAGACGTAATAGAGGTGATCACTCCAAATAAAAACTGACCAGCAAGTAAAATCTTGTGTGATCCCCCTGGCAAGATTGGCAGTATACCAAGGGTGGTTAGTTGGAACCAGTGTCAGTTGCAGGGCATCAAAGTTCAATCAATTGTTCTCATGGAAAATATCTAGAAATTGTAGCAAGAGTTGCTGAAAAATGCAAGCCTAACAAAGGGAAAATGACCGAAGATTGCTTTGACCTTGGATGTGACCTTTGACCTCAATAACATATGAAGGAAACGTTAGTGCCACCTTCGACCCAATTGTTGTAATAATCGGACTTCAAAACTTTTTCAAAGGCGACCAGAAAAACAAAAAAATAAACCAAACTGGAACAGTGACCTTGACCTTGGTCCATGACCTTTGACATCATCCACATATGAGGAAACCCCTTTGCACCTTACCCCAAGTATGGTTTAAATCGGACCTTAAAGGGAGACGCGAAAAAGAGAAAAAGAAAACCTAACCAAAACCTAACCAAAACGGAACAGGACCTCAGATTGACCTTTGACCTTGTGCATCATTACCTTAATATCCAATATGAAGGAACCCCTATTGCACCCCTTTCACCCCAAGTATGGTTTTAAATCAGAATTAAACTTTTCGAAGGAGCCGCGAAAAAACGAAAACTAACCAAAACCTGAACCAAAAACTGGAACTGGTGGAAGATGACCTCAGATGACCTTTGACCGGGTCCATGGAACTTTGAAAACCATCCCAATATGACGGAACCCCTATTGCACATCACCCCAAGTCTGGTTTAAATCAGAATTAAACTTTTCGAAGGAGACGCGAAAAACGAAAACCTAACCAAACTGGAACACACATACTCATACATGTACATACATACATACACATACAAACATACGGACATGCGCACCCTCGCAATATCCCCCTCTGCTTTTCAAGCCAGGGGGATAACAAAACGGTGCACTATATACAAGGAACTTGAGTTAAAGGCCGACTCAGGATTTCCCGATGAGGGCGTACTCAATTTTCAAACAAATTGTGTTTTTTTGTATATACATAATGCTTGTCCATATACTAATCACTGTGTGAAATAACTAAGCTGAAATCGAAGTCCTTCATAGAGAAAATCACAACTTTGTTATAAAATTCCGGATCCGAAATTTTCGTTATACACGGTATTCTATGGCACTGCTACACTGTACATGTTCATGCAATGAACATTTATGTACACTGCTACACTGTACATAAATGTTCATTGCATGAAAACAAAAAATCCGATTCATCTCTATATTTGGACACAGCTGTTTGAAAGTCTCATTTATTATAACAAAACGAGAATAAAACAAAAATATCAACGACGACACACTTTTGACAACTAATTTAGAGTATTTATGCCACTAACTACATCCTGTGTAAATTTGATGAAATTTCATTGCGGGCAAATATCATTTTTCATGAAAATTTATTTTTGCACGTCTTTCTATGGGAAATAGGCATATAGAGGGCGTTATAACACACAAATTATGACCTTTGTAGGCCTATAGGGCAAGATTCCCGCAATGAATTTTTCTGATTTTTGCATGTCCCTACTTATATCAGTTGTCAAAATTGTGTCGCCATTGCTTAAAATTGCTCTAAAAATAAAAGCGACAATTTGCATGGGGTCAAACAGCTGTGTGGAATTAAGCATTTTAGGTGACTATCGTTAGCTCTAGAGGACTATTTTCAATTACTATACACAAAAAATATATTTCAAACCTCTGAATCGGCCTTTAAACTAGAGGACGTAGCAGCCATGTAGTGGGATAAGTTCCTTGATGGCTGGGATGGCATGCTGCTGAAAATGCTTCACAGATGGAGTAATGTGAAGCACAGTGGGCTTTGGCAAGCGATTCCAAATGGGAATGACTCTTGGGTAGAAAGCAAACTTGTAAACATCAACAGACGGGATGGTTTTGTTCATGTATTTAAGTGGGTGATCAGTCAGTGAAATATACGATGCTCTTTGAATGCAGGGTGGTGGTGAAATGTGAACTACACCATAATGAATTTTATATAACTCATACATAGATTCTTCAATTTCCTCAATCTGAAACCGAACTTTTTAAACATTGTTGGAAAAGTAGTCCAATTTCCTCAATCTGAAACCAAAAATTTCTAAAAATTGTGGGAAAATTAGTCCAATTTCCTCAAAATGAAGCCCATTTTTTTCCCTCAAAATTTGCTAAATAGGTAAACAAAAATGGAAAACTTGTGATAAATTTGACCCAAAATACCAAATATTGGTATAGATATGGCTCCTACCTCCAGACTTTTGTAGGCACGTCATAAACCAAACTTGGGAGCCCCGATTACTTATTTGCGGCCCGCAATAGTTGTGGATTCAACCAATGCGGCCCCTGCCTCAAAAAGGTTGGACACCCCTGGTTTATTTGTGCCATGTGACTATTCAATAGAGTTACCATCATCTCAATGGTCTACAAAATTAACTATTAACGCGTTGATAGTTTTACTATCACATGCCTCTATTTCCACCCGCACGATTTGTGTTAAACATGCCATGCGTGTACAGTATGAGCGACAAAACAAAGTCTGATGAAGAGGTTGTTAGCACGTAATTTCGTACTTTCATCTCCCGTTCGCTACGACTGTACAACGCCATAGCAATGTATGGAACTGTGCCAATCTGAACCAGTGACTACGATGATGAAAAAGTTTTCCTTGCAGACGATAACATGGCGTCCACTTTAGCAACTCCTCGATTTGCGCTAGTAAATGAATCAGATCTAGTGGATTTAATTGACGAGGCTGATTAAAAAAACACAAAGCGTCAAATAAAATACACTGTCAAGATTCTGTCAGACTATGCTGTAGCCACGGGGAGCAGCCTGACTTATTTGAGGCTGCTTTTGAACTTATTACTGTTGTGTTGGAGAAAAGATTGATGTCGGCGTTACATGTTGAAATTTTATAATCGGATTTTGAATTAAACTGGATTCTGGAACTTTGATTCTTTGAACCTTGAACTCTACTTGAATGCCTGGAAAAATATCACCTCGTAAATTATGGTCTACAAAAGGTAAGTACGCTTTTGCTTTCTTTGAAAAATCATGGAACTTGTCATTCTTTTCATAGGCCTAGGCCCTGTAGATCCAGGCCTAGGCTAGATATGCTATATAATTATTAAATGACCAGAATCTATTGTATGAGTTATATAAAACAAATATTAACTGCCTTGTATTTGTGTGATGGTAAAATTATGATCACTCGGTGAAAGATGGATTGTTCCATTTCACTCGCCTGCGGCTCGTGAAATGGAACAATCCATCTTTCACCTTGTGATCATATTTTTACCATCACACTCATGGTTGCTTGGTTGATTTAGCGACATGCATGTAGTGGGTCCCACTGGAGTTTGTTAATGAATGGGGATACATAGGTCTGCCACCTATAATCTGCATAAACAAAACGTGCAGCACTCCTCTGAATTTGTTCCAGATGATTGATTTCAGTTTTAGTGTTCGGGTTCCAAACTTCACTTGCATATTCAAGTTGGGGACGAACAAGCGAGGTGTACGCTTGTGCTTTGACGGCACGGGTGCAAGGTGATAGGGTTCTACGTAACAAACCAAGGGTCCGACTGGCTTTCTTTATTACTTTAGTACAGTGATCATTTCACCTTACTGTGTCACACTTGTTTCTCTGCGTTTCTTCCCCATCCCACGCCTCGCCTCCCTCATTTTAGCCTATTCAAGGTAACCTCTTGTATGAATTTTTGATCTTTGATGTGTTTTTGTATCTGCATCTGTTGGACTCACCATTACTCACTTATATTGTTGATGGGGCAATTAAACATCGCTAAACTATTAAGATGTAGGTAGAAAAGGAAATGCAGCACACATTTTCTCTTGCAAATCTAAAATCAAATGATTTGGAAAAATCGCAGACCTACATGTAGTTTATCTTCATGTACAAATTATTTCTGCAGTTCATGCATAAAGCGTCATCAAACAAGCGTGTTAATAAAAGACATTTAAATAAAATTATTTCCCCTCCCCTTTACCCCAACAACTAACCTAGCCCAACCCAAGAAAACAAAACAAATTATCTCCAAAGAGAGAAAAGCCTAGTCCAATTTCCAAATGTTAAAAATTCAAAGAAAACAACAAAACCAACCAAAACAAAAAGGTTTTCAAATACAGATATATGTATGTAGGAAAATATCAGTAGCATTTTATTAATTATAACCAAAAATATATTTTTTTTGTAGAAAAATTGCACCCTCACATGCAATCATTTTTATGAGTGAAAAAAATTGGGCTACTTCTTGCCGTGCCTTTACTTTTTATTACAGAAAGAAACATTTTCAGCTATTTAAGGTGTGATTGAATACCTTGGTAATCATTCTATATGTGAGAAACAAAAATTGGGGGTGCATTTTCCCTGCCACTAAATGCCCTTATGTCTCTTTAATATTTTACTTTTTTTAATTGGAGATCTTGCAGTTTGAATTACTACTACTAAGAAAATGAACACTAACTAGGAATATAGGCTCTGATGTTTACTTTTTAAGGCATATCCTCTCTATGTGGGTCATCTTTTAAAAACCCCTCTGCAGGAGCACCTTTTTTTCTAATTTAGCATAATGACACCTTTCAATAACTTGTAGTATAGCTGATTAAAGCCAGATATTTTCATTATTATTATTACAGAGCACTAACCCTAGCACAACTAAAGCTCACCAAAACTCACTGTGTTAATTGAGAAAAATGCACTAAGTCCAGAAAGTAGCGATGACGTCATCGAACCAAGACTCATATGGGCAGGAAATCGCTGGCCGGGCCAGCGACACCGCCGTAGCGTGCTATCCCGGGTCATGGGGCTGGGGCCCGAAGGGCCCTGGGTCCGAATCCCACCCGAATTTGCGACTTTTCTTGTTCCCCTCTTCCCTCACTCCTTCAGTTCCTCCCGGGAGATAGGCTAGAAACCGACGTCAGGGTTAGGGTTATTATAGCGCTCCACAAGGAACGGAGCGCTTTACATATAAGCAAAAATGAACATACAAAACGAAAGAGAAACCTATTAATGAGGAAAAAGATATGACTTAAGAAGGCGTTTGAAGACCAAAACAGAATCCGCACTTCTAAGATCAGTTGGCAACTTGTTCCAGGTTCTTGGTGCCGCAACAGCAAAGGAGCGGTCACCAGCTTTTAATTTAGTTCGTGGAACGAGGAGACGAGTACGATCAGAAAAGGAATGGAGTCTGGGTCTACATTCCACAGAAGCAAGAATAGAGTGTAAATGAACAAGGTCACTGAGGTATGCAGGAGCCTCACCATTGATACACTTGTAAATGAATAAAACGATCTTGTAATGAATACGTTCTTTAACAGGTAACCAATGTAAAGCGTCAAGCAAGCCAGCTGACAACTGGTCTCGTCCACAAGCAAAGACTAAGCGTGCAGCTTTATTTTGAAGACGCTGGAGGCGCTTGATATCAGATTGGCGCGCACCCGACAGAAGGGAATTCACATAATCGAGGCAGGACAGGACCAGTCCTTGGACGGCATGGTGACAAGCTTCTTTATATTAGATTCCAGTTGATAGTGGAATAGCCTCTACTTTTTTGTAGGTGAAGGTATGAATTGAGGGGATTAGTATATAAAAACTTTAGTCCGTGTATTTGTAGTATGATGTGCGCTATAGCTGTGATAGCCAACCCTGAGGCATTCACAGTCTCAATCAACAGTCAAAGCATAAACCCTAGAATGTTCGAAGAAAGCGCAAACTAAATCCAGGAATAGTTTCAGTGAAAGCAGGTGAAAGCTGATTTTATGAATAGTGAAGATAAAAGTTCTGCATTGTTACACACAGGTGACTGAAGCCTTCTAAACTTAATGATATGTTGTTGTAGGCAATGTTTAAAACCAATTCTGGGGTAGACACACTATGCATCACATAGGATAAAATACAAAGATTTGACTGGACGAACAACGTAACTTTTATTTGTAGTTGGCCAGTTTCTTTCAATCCAATCTCTTTTGTATTGCGAGGAAGAAATCGAAGATTTTCTGGGTATTTCTGTCCCCTATTTTGAGCAATGGACGACCATCAATTGGAATCTACTATAGTAATGAAACGGTGTATTCGCCAAAGGTTGCGCAAATGAAAATTAACCGTTCTACAAAGAGTATTGATGTGATGGGACATATTAAGACCCATCAAGGGTGACACCAAGGTTTTTCACAGAATCAGATGGGTGAATAATTAAGTTATTGATCTTTAACCTCATATTAGACAAATATGGCAAAATACGAGAGTTTGCAAAAATGAAAAACTCAGTCTTGTCCTGATTCAGT
This sequence comes from Ophioderma brevispina, assembly GCA_023653785.1. Lineage (NCBI taxonomy): Eukaryota > Metazoa > Echinodermata > Ophiuroidea > Amphilepidida > Ophiodermatidae > Ophioderma > Ophioderma brevispina. Next base: position 65,038 of record JAMKCH010080558.1, on the reverse strand, counting down.
TGAAGATAGTTATTAGACATCCAAGAACTAATATCAGATATACAGGAGGAGAGGTTATCAAGAACACACCGACGGTCTTCGAAACTCTTTGGGTCAAACTCAGCATAGAGTTGAATATCGTCAGCATAGACATGAAAGGAAATGTTGACACCTCTGATCAGATCACCAACAGGAGTGAAGTACATGGTGAATCCTTGTGAGCCGATAACAGAACCTTACCCTGTGGCAAATGACTAGTTTTACATAAACAGAGAGTTTTCAAAAATGCACCATAAAATATCCTTGGGTGGCAACCACCCGCCACCCCCTTACCCTTCGACTTTGACGGCATACCCAACCCCGGTGAAGGTGCTACCTTCACATTTTTTAGCTAAAATGACCAGACAGGATGAGAGAATGATTGCCTAGAAGCTTTTTACGTGAGCTTTTGGCATTTTAGCACATCGGAGCAAAGTTCACTGGGGGTGGTAATCACACCCCCCCCCGGTAAGACGAGGGTTAAAATAAGATTTATACCACGATTGGACAGCACCTCCCATGCCAAAACGGTGCTCAAGCCTATTCAACAAAACATTATGATCAACAGTGTCGAAAGCGGAGGACATGTCAAGTAAGACCATGAAGACGACTTTGCTGTTGTCCAAAGACCTAAGAATATCGGTTTGCACTTTTAGTAGCGCCGTCTCGGTACTATGTTGACATTTGTACGCAGACTGAAACATCTCGGAAAGACAGTTGCCATCGACGTGGTCCGTAATCTGACGTGACACCGCCTTTTCAATGATTTTAAACACAAATTTGATATTTGCTACAGGCCTGTAACTTTTCAGCGATGAGTAAACAATTTGTGTAATAATAGGCGACAGATTTTCGAGGTTGTCTTTCACCAACCAGGAAGTGAAAGTGTCAAGAAAACATGATTTGATGGGGAAACCTTTGATAATTTTGTCAATCTCATCACTTGTTAATAACTTGAATTCACAAAAGGAGGTAGAAGAAACAACGGGTTCAGTGTGGGAAGAAAAATCATGTAAGAACAGTGGTGTTCTAATGACTCGTAAGGAATGCTTGCTTACCTTCTCTGATGTTGATGTAACAAATTGCATTGTCTTTAGGCAGATGCAGAACCTCCCATAAATATATATTCCCACATAATATATATTCATTTCGATCACCCTGTATGACGACACCCCCCAAGTGATGCCATACCCACAATCCTCTTCCTCTTTTCATGTTAGGGGGCGGGCGGGGCCGGGAATCAACATCGGAGAAGGTAAGCAAGCATTCCTTACGAGTCATTAGAACACCACTGTTCTTACATGACTCATACAGGAATCTGCTTACCTTCAATCCGATGTTGATGTAACAAATTGCATTAACATCGCCAGATTAGCACAGGTACTAGGAGGCGTGCAGGATGCAAAATGTCACACCTGGATTGCGTGAATCGAAATGAGTATGAATATGAATTGCAAGCAATTCATAAGAAGTAAGAGCAGCGCAAGGACACATGCCAATACAGATAGCATGAAACCTAAGCGCACCACCTACCAAGAGAATAGTTTGCTGAGGGCCCTCTGAAAAGTGCTCTTGCAAAAAACTGCCAGATTAGCGCGTACAAGAGGAGACGTCACAGTCACACAGAAACCAGCACCCCATCATGCAAAACACATGGCGCGTAACTGAGAGGTTTACTCCCAAGTATTAGGGTCTACAAGGCTTCAGAGCACCCGACCATTTGAACCCTTCGGCCACCCTCTGGGCCCGTGACGGGCCGACAAGAGGAGGGGCATCGCCTTGCGCGGAGACTAAGGAGGGCGGAAAGAGCCCATCGCTCAGGCACCCGACGCTACATCACTTTGCGAGAAAACCCGGCCACACAGCATATAGTCTGGGGCCAAACTAAAAACCCAAAAATACGTCCGCAACAATTTATTTTGGCTGTTTCTACATCCTTAAGACCTACTGATGGAGAAACGAGGGGTGCCAATTGCACCTTGAGCATTTTGACATCTCCAGATGCGCCAAAATCGCGCCACCACATTAAAATTAGCAATAACTCCAGCTTCTAAGCAGCTATAAGGATAATTCCTAGTGTCTTTGTAGGTGTTTTGGTGTCACTTAATTTAAATTTTGTATATTTTTTGGGGAAAATTTTTATCCGAGATGGCCGCCAAGATGGGCGCCACCACATATAATTAGCATAGCTCATCTTTTAAAGGCAGCTATAAGCAGATTCTTGGTCCTTTGCAGGGGTTTTTGGTGTCAATGAATTCAAATTTGTACTATCTTTTTTACATTAAAAGTCTTCCCTATATTGAAATCCAAGAGGCTCCATCACACCCATATAATTAGCAATGTCTCAGCTCCTGAAGCAAATACGATTGTAATTGTTTTGTGTTATTCATAGGTTTTGGGTATCATAATTCAAATTCCTACTCTTTGAAAGCATACATCAGTGTTTTCTTTACACTAAAATGAGAGTTTTTATGGCATAACAGGTGAAATACGAATGCACAAGTTATCATAATAAGTTTGTCCTCATTTGGCAAAGCATTCAATATTCCATATGATGAGTTGACAAAAGGTAATCTGAAGTTAGTGCAAACCATTTAAATGTGAATAGATTGCACACACTTACATTATAGTATTTACTGTGAGGTAACAAAGCTTTCAATTATGGTGATGATGTACATGTACTGTCATCATACAGTAGTTTCGAAGTTGTCAAGTGTTCAACTATGAAAATTACCCAAAAGTAGTTTGTCATGATCGGGTAGTCTAAAGTTGGGCAAAATAAAATTACCAAATTTCGTTCAGGGTTTTTTATAATATGGTATTCTATTTTACAAAGCGTTAACTTGAAAATGATGAAAAGTTAATCGAACGGTAGTCTATAAAGTTGGCAAAACGTTCAAGTATAAATGTTTCCAGAAGTTGCGTACAGGTAGTCCTAGTTGGCAAGCCTTCCAATATAACGGTTAATGCACATACGGTGGGTCTTATGGCCAAACATTCAAATATAATGATGGAGAATATTTCATAAGAGGGTACGCTAAAGTGGGTCAAAACCAGTTTTCGATGGTAATGCAGATTATTGGCCACTCGTTCATCAAGTCTGAAGATAATAGCATAACATATCCTCACATATGAACTACTCTTTGCAAACACTTCAAAACAAAAATAAGTCCACGCTGACATAAGAAAGTTGTGCCAATTTTGCAAATTAAAATTTAATTTTTTAGGTTTTTTCTTTTTTTAATTTTGGAAAATTATTCCTCATTTTCTTCTTGATCACTTTGGTCAGCTGAAAGCATCTTTAATTTAAAGTTCACTTCTTTTGACAGTTTACTAACCTTCTTGCATTCACAAAAAGTTCACATTTGCCTGAAGTGCATGTGGATTAGATTCAAGACACAGCGATTCAATTCAAGTATTGGTCGTGTGGGTCCCTTCTTGCGATGACAGTCGTGTCAGAATAAGTCAGTTTCGCTAACCAACCATCGAGGCAAGCGACCTTTCCTGTTGTCGCCTCTTCCCGAATGAATTTGATCCATCCTTGCTAATACTTTGAGGTGGTCAAAAAGAGACGATAAATGGTCTCGATCTATAACACAGAAGTGTCGTGCCACATACGTTTCCATAACTCGTGGGGTTAGTGCAGCAAAGGGCTTACTGCTCAAAAGGACTCCATAAACAGTTAGCCATGGTGGGGAAACGAAAGACCCATCGTTCGCCCATCAGTTTGGGAGTAAAGGTCGCCTTCAAATATGAGTATGTTAGTCAACAAACCTCCAAACATCCTTTTCACGTCAGCGATGTGGAGGGGAGTCCTGTCAATCAGTGTCACTTCATCTTTGATACGGACCTGTTCGATGGCTTCCTTCAGAGAACGATGTGAATAGGCGATTCTACATCAAAGGATCCTATAGTAGATCAATCACCATCGTGTCACCGGAGGAACATTTTTGGACAGCGTCAATTATGTTTTCGAGAGGAGGCAGAATAAGTGGGCCCGATTCCCTGTTTCATGAAAGAACCAAGATAATCTGGTCTTTCATTAATTAATGGAGATTGCAAATACTTTTGTGTTCCTTCCAATCCCAACCACGGCGGCCGCTCAAAGTCAGTACACATTCAACTCACATGTTTCATTGAATACCATTGAAGCAAATACGATTAGTCAGAATGTATTGAAGCTACTATTTGTTTTAACCATGATGATTTCATTAAGCTCAGAATTGATTTTTCTCTGCTAATCGGACTGCATGTTTTCAGATAGATTTTCGCGTGGAATTATTACTTTTCATCCACTGCACATCCCCCTCATTCAATGCCAATACCTCGAAAGTACAGAGGTTGACACGATGGGTTGAATCTACTATAGAGCTATGTCGGAGTCTTTGATGTCAGAGTAGATATGACCTTAGCGAAATCACTCCGTGTCTTTTAATATGTCCTGGCCTTTCCGTGGAGAGGTTTTGAAGTATGTAGGTAACTCGCTTGGCTATGCTTAGGTCGGAGCCAAAGCCGAAACAGAAGAAGAATCTACGGGTGTATTTAAGACTCTAACACTCTACAACAACTAGTATACCCTAAAAGACCGCTGTTCACAAGGAACTCCAACCCTGGATTTAATCTACTCTATTCTTTTCGATCATGGACAAGTGTACATTGGGTGAAACCGGCAGATCATTGAAAAAGAGAACCCGACGAACCCCAGAAAGCGACTCATACCGGGCAACCACACAAAAATCGCTATCGCCGAACATGTTGTGGAACGACCAATTACATAACTTGAGTGGGACAGACTAAAATTCTGGACAGGAACACTAATTGGACTGAAGGAAACTCATCAAATTCTTCCCCTACAAATAGGGATAAATAGGGATAATAGGATCAGAAATTTCTCCTGAATGGGGTAACTACCCAAGGATGCCTCTCAACCAGTGAACCGGAAACTAATTACTGGGGCATCATTTACTCATCTCTATTGGTTGTTTCCTTCTCTCCCTTTGGTGCTGGTGTATATATTGTGAAACATCATGACGTTTAGTGTCTCTATGTTGTAGACGGTGGAGCCAGCACACTTTTGATTGTTGTTGGGTTTGGGAATTTCTAATGACCACCAGTGGACGAAAGGTAGAGCCCGAATTGAGAATTGATCCCATTCTGTGAACCACATTTGCAGGTTGGAATTGTTAGGCAGTAAATGTTGACAAATATTCGATAGCGTACTTGATTTTTTCATACATTATTCAGAATGACATTGAGTGGTGAAGAGGGCAACTTAGGCTAAGTTAGTGCTGTCACTGACCTTCTTTCCAGCACGACCGCTTCTTTTGTTGCACCTTAATACTAAACCCAAAGTAGCGATCAAAGATCAGTATATAGACATCTTCTTTGCTAAGAGCTTTTTTGGATGTACTGAGACCACCCCGACACAGTCGGTACTTTTCCATGTAACTGGCCTGTGGATATCCAGAGAATAAGACATCCGTCTATTATGATGACTTCTGGCTGAGGCTGACTGCTCTATCTGAAATTTTGCTTCATTTGTAAGACTTGGTCTTTGTTACCTCATATCACCCTATCCTCAAACATGGAAGTTGGTATTGTCATAACTCGTAACAGAAGATTTCGTTAACAAACCACATGGCGTGATGTCATCAACTCCAAACTCTGGAAAAGATTAGTTCTGTGTTTTTGAAGAAACCGAATCCCCATTCTAATTTGCTCTCTTGCTTAAAGCCATTGTCACCTCACCACGTTGCTTTCTTTCTCTGGCAAACTAATTCATATTCATTCATTTGCTTAACTCCTCTAGCAACTGCATTATCAGCAATCACCACCTCAGGGGCTATCCTAAAACCCAAAACGCTTCGATCAACCAGTTGGATGGTGTCGATGATCAATGCAATTTTGGAGCTTCTGTTGTAAGAATTTGTGCTAAGCAAGCCGAGTTTCCCTGAACTCATAAATAATGATAATAACATGAACACGTTGACCATTAAAATCTAAGTAAAGACACAAACCCATAATCTTATGTACTTCTGATGCTGAGATTACAGCTAAGCAAAATGTTGTGGCAATCGCCCATTTGTTGGCCATTTTGGAAGCCATCTCTTGATTTCTGTTTTATGGAAGGCTTAAGTGTTTTTTAAAAGAAGTACAACATTTGAATTTTTGACACCAAAAACGTAATACAAAGAACACTAGAAGCATCTTGTTTAGCTGTAAAGCTGAGCTCATTGCTACTTATAATTTATGTGGTTGCGTCCATCTTGTGGCATCTTGGATTCGTATATGGAAGACTTTAGTGTTAAAAAGAAGTACATTGGAATTCATTCATCATTCACACCACAAACCCAGACAAATACACAGATCATCCTTAGAGGTCTGCTGTCAAACCTGAGTCTATTGCTAATTCATATGTGGTTGCGGCACTTGGCGGCCATCTTGGATTTCGGTATAGGGAAGACTTTTAGTGTTCCAAAGAAGTACAAATTTGAAATTAACTGACCCAAAACCCATACAAAAACACAAGAATCATCCTTAGAGCTGCTTTTAAAGCTGAGTTATTGCTAAATTATGTGGTGGCGGCCAGCTTGGTGGCCATCTTGGATATTTCTAAAATCTCATGGTGCATTTTGGCACCCCTCAGTTCCTCAATCAGTAGGTCTACTTCGGGTGTAGAAAAGCAATAAAAATTGTGCGGACGATACTTTTTGGTTCAGGTAAAAAATGGGGTTTTGGAAGGACAGGAAGACCTGAGTCCCCCCCAAAAAAATCCCTGTTACCTAATCATCCAGCCACCATATCCCACTCACGTTGAGCCCCAAGGGCAAGGGCGAGGAGCCGGAAAAAGAGGAGAAATCTAGGAGCCGACATAAGCTCACTCCGATTCAACATCTCTAGATCGAAGCCTACCCTGGAGGGTAAGCTTCAGAATACGCAGAACCCCAAGGTACAAGTATGCCCAACCAATGGAAAAGGTCACAACCAAAAATGACCCCATTCTGAAGCAACATCCAATAGTCATACTATGCCTATTCCATCATGAAATGAAAAAGCATCAGACAGACTTACACGATGTCGCACTGAGACGTGACCACCTCAAACGAATGAACAGAAACTTTTGAAAGGGTGTTGACAAAGAATTCTCAGCATAAAACGCTGGAGAGAGTACCCGATCAACATAACCAGCTCCAACCATTTACTCCTGAGATGGCCCCCCTAAACAACCGGATTTAAGGGCAGCCAGAGAGTACGAGAATCAAAGATTTCCGAAAACATATAAGTTTAAGGAAATATCGCCGAGTAAAAGCTACGGGATGCGCTACCGCCAGTGAAGGCGTAAGCTAAAAACCCCGAGCATCCCCGGGGTGGTAGAATAATACCCCACGCATGCTTCCCGAGAAGCACTGGAGAGCAAGCGCCGCCCCAGGCAGCAGCGGACGACACCCAGAGGGGGTGCACAGTCCCGGCAAATGGGTTCCGTTCCCCACAACGAATCATCACAACTATAGGATTGTCCTTGTGTATCAACGCGGACATGGCTTAACCCAGGCCAGTATCCATCGGGTAAATGAAACGATGCTCCCATCGCCCAAATCCCGGAAGGGAGTGAGGCGATTAAGGGCGAAGAGCTACACCACATGGCCACAACAACTTACCTGCAAGAAATAGAATACGGATAGTTGTCTGAAGCCCTGTGGATGTACCGGTCTATATGTATGCAACGTATTATTATTCAAAAAGGCAAGTACACTTAAAACGACAGTGTACCCCGGTAATACAAGCTCATACAAACATCCACGGGTGTGCAGCTGAAGTAATCACACGCAACCTCCGCATACCCCGCGCCCAGAACAGGGAAACACACGAGGGGTCACTGCAAGGATAACTAAGACAATCTTCTACAAATTGTTACCTTACAGTATACTCCGGCGCTGATGACCGATTGTCAACGTATGTTGTTGGAGGTTAAGGAGGGCGGTCAGTATTACTCGTGAGGACAGATGACAGAGAGGTAACAATGGGGACACCCACCCGGTTTAAGTGATCAAAACCCGGGTTGATCCCCCGACACGTAGCAATACGGCGCTAGCCAATACCAGCGGGAGAGGCAGACCAACCTAGATGGCCAACGCCCCAGCGCACGGTTACTAACGGCATGCCCGTGCGCACCCCCCCTTTTTACCGCCAAGCCAAGCAAAGCGCGATCGGCTTCAAGGCATGCAAGGGATGGGTATACTGCGCGGCAATGATGCCGCGACTGGTCCCCAACAGGCGGCGAGCCTACAGAGTCAGTGCCCCGTTCCCATAATCCGTTGATCCCCATTAGAATAGGTATTCAACTTCCGTTAATAGGCATTGTTTCGCGTATCGATTTGAAAACCCTGCGATGAAATGTCTATGTATTGCTAAATCCCCTTGAGATGATTTAACAATGGACCGACATCACAAAAGGGATAAAACGAAATGATACCTGCTCAGCCCAAATCCCTGCTGCAGGGACCGAGGCCATCAGGGTGGATACCAGCGCAGTGAAGGCCAACAAATCACCCGTACAGACGGACCTGCCGTAGGCTAAACTCGCCGCAATCTCTCGAACCTTAACTTAATTTCTACAGAGAAATTCGCAACGGCCCATCAACACAAGGGTTTTTTCGTGAGAAGACTCATCCGACCGCGAAGCGGGCCGCCCGACTAGAGGATCAAAGCCGATGCATGGTAATTGTCTCGAAAATCGCCGGCAATCCCTCATTGAATGTCCCTTCGGTTGGCCTAATCCGGGATTACAGACCGTGGACCAGCACCGAGGAGATTCGCCCGGGTCAAAGCGCATGTAGCCGACATCACCCCTGTGATATAAAGCGAAAGGCATCGAGACAAGCGTAGTAAACCCTAAACGCCCTATTAGATATCGAGGAATAAGGGCCTGACATCGCCGGGTGGTTTTCGTTTCGCTGAGGCCGGGGTGCGTGCAGCGGGAACCGCCCCCGGTAGCCGCTGCCCCGGGGGCAGCGCCGCCGTTAGCGAACCCATAGAAGGACAACCACCCAAAGGGCACGGTGGACACCATAGCGGTGATCTCCTTAATCGGTAGGGTACCGAAAACGGACAACACGCATAGTACCCAGCCAGTCCCAGGCCCCTGAGGCACGGGCGACTGACACGACACCGGGCCTGGTGCAAACCCTCTAATGGCGGGAACCCCCGCTTACAGCAGCGGAGGACCTCCCTGTAAGGGCGATGGGTACTATGCGGTGGTATTGTGATCGTTGGGTACCGAAGACGGCTACCACGCGCCATATCCGTCAGTCAACGCACCACTGAGGTGAGGGCGACTGACAAGACCACCAGACCAACGCTGCGTAACGGTGGGGTGAACTCCCGCCTACAGCAGCGGAGGAGCTCCTTGCTCATTACCGCCGTCCATATCCCTACACCGTCCAAGTTACCGAAGGGATATATGTGAAAACCAAAGGATATACCCCGATCCCACTCCAGAGCCAAACCAGGTGCATAACGAGAGACAGATACAAACAGCACCACCTATTCACCCCGGAGTAGGACCAGGGTATCAGCGTGGGTGTGGTCCCGTGACGGCGACTCGGTCGAACAAAAGGACCATTACAGCAGGGCCTATAAGGAAAACAAACCGGCCTGAGCACGCATCAAACTGGGAAGCAAAATCTGACTTTATGTAATGGCAAAAAAGTGTCTTCCATCCATCCCATATCCATACATCTGTCTCACTTCTTTCTTTGTGCAATTAATGAGGTCAACTTCTGCATGTTTGTATTGAAGAAGATCATGCATTTACCGGTAAAATCCTTTACCGGTAATCCTTTTACCGGAAAAAAAGAAACGAAAAACCAGTCAGTTTATTGGGCGCTGTTTACCGTTAAATACTCCCTGGCTGCTGTTGATCGACTCCACAAAAAACTTTGCGTACACTGAGGTCAATGCAAAGCATTGTAGATTGACCTTTTCATAAAATTTGGGTGGGACCGCCAATAGTATAATGATGTCAATTGACATTTTAGAGTCAAAATTCAGAGCCAAATGATATGTTAGATGGGTAAATGTTTGTGAACATCAGGGAAGGGTTCAAAGAGGTACATTAGTTGTACAGCGTGGAGAGGCGATGTAGTACGATCGAGAGGCCACTGCGATCCTCCCCCTTGCCGTTCATAACTCTAGTGTACGCGTCCCACACGTTATCGTCGAATCGTGATCACGGGGTTATCATTTCCGTTACTCACCTGCATGGCACTGTGCAGAATGTTGTGTGTTTCTATTGGCAGTTACTGGTAAATGTCGCGTATTTTCCTTCCTTGAGAGGAAAATTTGGCTGGGTGATGTACCGGTAAATAACAAGCGAGGTCAGTTTCTTTTGAGCTATTTAATCCCTTATCAGTCTCTTTTCCGGTAAATGCGTCCGATAGCAACACACCTTTTTGGCTTACCCCAAATGAGTTGTTTTGGCAAGAAATTTTAAGTTTGATATTTTTTTTATGTGTTATAAATATGATTTTAGTGTATCTTAATATATTTTCAGTTTAAATGACAATAATCGGGGTAGAAATAGGGATTGCTAAAATCATTCGCCAATATGCACCTCCTGACAGGACTCAGGGTTGTCCCATTGATCTCTTTAGATGACATGATGGATTAGAGGTGTCTGATTCTGTAGTCCTATTGGCACCCAATACAGACTCCTTAGGCTGCTATGGTAGAGAAGGCGCAGAATTATATAAGGGCCTTATTTAAAGCAATATTTTTTGAAGAGTGCCCAATTTTTCAAAACATTTGAGATTTTTACACGGTTGCATTGGTAACTGGCTAGTAAACTATACCTGTGAATGGTTATGCTCTACAATGTCTATGTGTCGCAAACGCAGGAATTTTGTAACTAGAATAATTAATATCGGGATCCCGGTAATAATTCAACGGCTGCTGGAAACGGCCTTCCAATATGAAATAGCCGGGAAATAGCGACATGTACGTATCTACGCTCATCTATTAGTTGTTTTATTGGTTCAGGGAAGTCAAGTTAGATGTCATTTTCTTGAGGTGGCACTATTTCATCATGGACGGACATAAACTTAGCATTTCCAGCTCTGCCGTTAAGTACATTCTAGGATCCCCAATTCTAATTACAAAAATCGCACATTTTATGATATATACGCACTTATGAGCATTCTCTTTCGCAGGTGTAGTTTTCTAGACAATTACCAACATAGCTGTGCAAAAATATCAAATTTTGAAAATTGGGGGGATTTCAAAAACAAATGTGCTAATATTGCTTTAAGTTTGTTCACCCCCTCTACAGAAAAGGTTTAACACCTTTGGTAGTTAGTATGGACCATCTATATCAAAGCTAGGTAGTTAGTACTCTGAAATTCCAAAACCAATGGTAATAGATGATACAAACTATACATTTTTGAATCCTTATGACTTGATGGACAATATTGTATTCATTTCAATATGATGGTAGCATTTTAAAAGTTTGACCCTTGTTTAACCTTAAATTGGCCCCTATTGAAAAAGTGACACCACAATTTGAGAGTACTAATAACTATCTATCTTTGATATATAGAGTCCATACTAACTACCAAAGGTGTCAAACCTTTTCTGCAGTGAGCGGTGAACGATGATGTTTGACCTTGGTCCATGCTCCTTATCTATCGCTTCTACTCCCAGGAACTGGGATAGGGTCTAATACTACATTATTGTCTCCAAGTTTTGGGGGTAGATGGGCCAATGATATATGGCAAATGGCAGCAAGTGATAGCATTATGCAGGGTTTCCCAATCCTTTTGACCCAAGACCCCATTTTTTGACACTTGGCTTGTGGCGACCCCCATTACACATTTGATCAGTCAAGGAAACAAGACCGAGAATGTCTCGGAAGCTGCGAATGAACCAACAGCAGGTTGTGGGAGTTCAAAATTAATATTGGTCGACCAAAATGGGGCACATTTTCGCAGATTTTGCTCATAACATCCAAGCAAAACATCATTTAGCTCTAAGATTTAATAGGGTAAATGATTAAAATCCCTTTCGTAAAATTACTACAATACACCAAAATTGTACACAAGGAAAGAGGAACATCACAAGCAATTAAGTCTGTATCCTTTGGTATCAAAATTTAGAATTCATTGGTATTTTTTATTACAAAAACACTATTGTGTAAAATTACTATAATACACCAAAATTGTACACAAGAAAAGATAAACAGAAAATAACAAACAATATTTCCGTATCGCGAGATCACACATGCAAAATATTCTCCATATAAAATTTGTCGCCGAATTGGTTTGTTGCCGAATTGACCTGTCACCGAAGTGTCCAGCATACGTAAACATGACCGCATGAAAAAAGCACTTTGTCGTCGATTTCGCCTCGATGATCCTTAGACATCCAAGAACATCGTCAGGTATGTGTTTTTGTTCAGAAAGTTTACCTTTCCTGAGATAAAATAGAATCAATTTTCCAATATGGCGGTATGAATAGCTACGACGAGTGTGATGTTTTTATCACAGTAATATTGCACAGTTCTAATATTTTTTTAGAACTGTAAATTGTATTAATTAGGAACTTTGACCTTGGTAGGTGCGTAGGTCCGAAACAGCCTCCACCAACTCGCTAGTTCTTTTTGTATTGGTAATCAGCGAAAATAAGCGTGTTCATGCCGATTGGAAATAAATTACCAGGACAGCTAAAACTGAGCATCAATGGATACATCATTTTAATGTTACCGTAACGAACGAACGAACACACTAACTAACAGAGTTTCAGGGCGATTTGTAGGAGCTTGCTTCGCAGCTCAAAAATTGAAGGTGTTGTGGAGAGGCATGTCAGTGGCACTGGCAAGCCTAGTTTTCAATCCAGTGGAAGGGATAACAAGGTCGCCTATATCTACCGGAAACTCTGAATGTACTGATGACAAATGGCAATCCTTTTAAAATTTAAAAAAATTCTAATGTACTAATCCACTCCAGTATCGAAGCAACTTCGGTTGTAGCATTCCAAAAGCATGTGCTCCCCATTCCTAAACAAGTGCACACGAAGCGTGCAAAAATACCACTAATTTCATTATAATCGAGTTGAATTGTCTTTGAACAGTCCTGTGTGACAATTTTTGATGATTTGCGCGCGAACCGCAAGGAAATTTTAATTAAGTACAAATTTAAAGACACTATCAGTGATTTGCTAAATCAGCAAATCGAAAAAATCATCAAAAATCAGATTTTTGCATGTATGTAACAAGTACAGGTAGCCTAACATACCCTGCAAATGATAAGACCAGAAGCAACCTAATAAGGACAGAATTGGAGATTTTAGTCATTACTGTCCGTTCGGACACTTACTACAACACGTAATTGAATGGAGAATCGTATCTTGGAACACTGTCGTTTTATTCCTTTTCTGTCAATTCTACAGCTGGAAAAGGTAACTTATGAGAATTGTTCAGACTTATCCTTCACTCTGAAGCTATTCCTGCAAATTTCAAATATTTTTCAAATCACTGATAGTGTCTTTAATTGATTAATCAAACACTGCAAAATCAGTTTGGCTTGCTTGACATAGGTAAATTATATTATTTGCCAATTATGGTCCTGCCTTAAAGGAGCGTGTTCCGATCGTCTTTGGACCCCTGATTTAACCGGAAGTAGTATCGATTTTGATATCAGATGAAAGGCCGTATTTTTCTCATTGTCATCCTGAAATTTAAGCCCTCAAATCCATTTAATTCCAAGATATAAACAAAAAACCGCCGTTTTAGTGGTTAACCACCAATATTAGCACAGTATTGAATAGGGCTTTGCAGCATGCATTATTGCATCTACCATAAAAAACGCAAGTTTGTTTCCACGGCATTTGATGGGGTGTATGTGCAAGTGCCAGGCTATCATATCAAGTAGAGAACACGATACACATAAATCGGAACAAGCACCTTTAATAGACAAGTACTTTCATTTTCATTTCAATTAACTTCTTTCAATTAACTTCGCGACCCCCTAGGTTGGGAAACCTTGGCATTATGGCTGGCTTGTCTTTTTACATGGTCATGAGTAGTTTCCATGGAATTAGAGTAAACACATGGGGATAGAGAATGCCAGGTAGTGCAAGCTGTGTAACATGCTCTTATTATATACTACCTTGTCCCAGAAGCCATCATATTATCACCATTTCAACATGTGGGGGGGGGCTATGTGATGACTTGAGTGCACTTATAACATGGAAGATTAGAGTTTGTTCAGAAATGAAGAACTTGTGATGTCAGCTTTGTAAACTGAGAAATCAGTTTGATTGCATCATGAGAGGAAATAAGATTATAAGTCTGCTTAAAGTGACAGGTGGAGAATTTTTACGATAGAAATTTCTCTAAAATGGCACTGGATCGGTTGTAGACCACCTACCGAGAACGTTTCAAATGTTTACCGGACAAACAAAACAAAACCCCAACCTTGTTTTGACACACAAGTACAAAACAAAACCACAAACCTTGTTTTGAACTTGTCTGCTATTGTAATCGTCCCTATGGAAATCCATGCTTTGATTTTCTGTCGTGCAAGACAGAAAACACCAAATCGTCATCTTATATATTACATAAGGATGGTATATTTGGCTTATTCACTTCAGGTGTGATCTAATACATTGGTAATCATTCCAAGTATGCAAAAAACTGGGTTAAAAAAATGGGGCGCTTCTTTCTGGCAATGTCCGCGTCTTTTTAAAGGTAAAACTAATATTTGCAGACAAGTATCTTTAGTGAATTCACTTGTAGGTGATGGTTTTTGCATTTTTTTTATTTCAAATTATAATTCTTTACTTGAGTAAGGGATGGTCAAATATTGTGACAAGTCTATCAAGATATACTCTCTCTGATTTCCACTACTCTTCACTACTTCACAGTGCACAAACATTTTTTACTTCAAATATGACATATCAACATGTTTTATTAGAATTGTTTGAAAACAGTATTGTTTGCTTAACTCCCGGTATTTGGAAATCTCCTTTTTCCAATGTTGATAACTACTTTTTTCATCATCTTTGGTACTCCAACTTGACCCCCAAACTAATATACACAGTTCTATCTAGGCAATCCCTAACGACGTCACACTAACGTACTGTCACCGGTGATCCCAATCTGCTCATCCTCTTTTCCTGCAACCCTGTTGGCTCACACCAGTCGACAACCAGTGGGCCTGGATGGGAAGGGATCGACATTGGCCTGGAGGTAGATGTTACCGCGAAAGAGACTAAACATGATTTGAAAGAATACAGGGGGGTAGACATGCCAACCTAACGCAACAGCAAATTCAAACTGGCATCACTTCCGGGGGCTAGTCTTTTCAAAGAACTTACCGTAGGAGGGCGCTCTTACGCATATCAAAACGGTTACACCAGACTTGCTCAAGACTAGGCCTGTTCACGATATTTAAATCTTAAATGACCGTTATTTGGAAATTCATTGTTTTTCAGCGGGTTAATCCACTAACGTCGACGATTTTTGACATCAATTAATTTTCCCCCTAATTTTTATGATTTACTAAGATCGTTTGAACGAAGGTTTAAAAGTGATTTGTAATGTCACTGAGAGCCGAGACCGCCATAGTAAATGCATGTAACAGATCCCCAAATTATACCGTTTGAAATCCCCAATGCTCAATTCGAGCAGGTCGTGTCCTAACCCCCCCCCCACAGGCCCTAGGGACAGATAGGGTCCCCTTCATCGTACTGAGCCCACCGACTGAATTAAGGTGAACTTACTCCGGGAGTTAAAGTCTCAGAATAGACCTACCGGCTCATGTCCTTCTTCTCCCACAGTTTGAATGTGCTATCGACGCCATTCGGTCACAATTTTGCCAGGTGACTGGCATATGGGGTGTTAACGGATTTTGAATCCAAAGTCATTTAGGGTCAAAGGGAAGTCTCTAAACCCCTCTTATATTTCAAAATGCTACGTGTTACACGTTACGTGATGCTTGACAGACTTCGTCGATAAACCCCTCACCCAAGTGCCATCAGGGTGTTCCCAAGATTGGGGTCAAAGGGTCATACAGGGGTCATACAGGTCAGTCGCGCTTACCCTCCTTTTTGCTGTTTCTTCTGCCCCCATCAATTGTGCATAATCACTAAGACATTTGTCCAGAAGAACTGCTGACACAAGGTCCATAGTGTCCCTTTGCTCTACCCAAAACATTCACCGGGTTTTTGCACGGTGTCTATTGAATGAAGTATACACGTATGCTTTATGAAGTACTCTCCTGTCATAATCTGAAAAATATCAAGCCTTTGCAATTTGTATGGAGTATGTTGCCTGAAATTACCTGAAAATTAACTGGGAGTAGAAGTAAACAAAGGTATTCTAGGCAATTTTGCGACCGATTAGTGATGAACTGGTGGGTGCGTCGTAGCCTATACACTTACATGTACAATAATACTGTATGCACTTGCATTGCTGCTGTACTAGACAGAGTGTTTTGGGCTCTAAAATTGCTATATACTCCATGGGAATATAGTAGGAAGACGGTAATACCTTCTAGATTTACTTCATGAGTCTGTCACGGATACAGTAGAAATGGATCATAATTAGGCCTAAGGGAACGCTGTGATTTTACATTTATACAAAACAGTGTCCATAGACTAGCTTATAAATACCAAAGGTCAAGACCAAAATGTAAGTTCCTTCCAATTTTAATTTCAAAGTAATAAACCAACGCAGTTTGTGCCGTATACTGACCCATTAGACTGCAGGCATTATTCTTTTCTCAAGTGAGATTTACCGTGGGGGGGGGGGGGGTTGCAGGGGTGTGTTGAGTTCTGAAATTGACCCCTAAATGGCTAACAAGACCAATTTCAGTGAAAAATAACCCATCCTAACGGAGCCGTTTTGGTGAAATAAAATAGTGTTTCAGGGTTTTTTTAAATAGGCCAAAAAAAAAATTGTTGTATTGCGATGTAACCCAGCCCGAACCCTATTTGAAAAATCAAGGGCCCTGTACAAAAGTATACCTACCCTAATTTTTTTTATTGATTTCAAAACTCTATTTTTCCAAGTTGTCACCTGATTTTGACTGATTTTCTCAATATGTTTTGTGTTCTGGGGTAACTTTGCAAATTCTCTTTAAGATTTTCAAATAATAAGAGTCAAAAGAATCAAAATTAATAAACTTTACCATAGGCTATATGTGATGATTTGATGTGTAATGCAGTATTAAAAAAAAAAAAAACACCCACCTACTTGAAAATGTCTTGTTACTCCAATACAACAATATTTTTTGTGTCCAATCACAACTGAATTTGTCTCAAAACAGAAGTGTTTTTAAATATTATATAGATGAGGTTCTTACCGGGTCCAATGTGGATGTTTACATTGCATCCTCAAGGCAGATGCAAGAAATCCCCCAAAACTACCACACTAATAAAACTGGAACGGTCCCTAACTATATGACGTCATTAAATTGACGTCTGGCAACACCCATGACTCCTCGCCCTCTTTAAAGAACCTTTGGCGCCCCCAATCAACCGATTGCTCAAAGTAGGGGGCTGGCTGGGACGGGAATCAAAATTGGACAGGTAAGCAAACCTCATCTATATAATATGTAAAACACTTCTGTTTTGAGACATATTATTACGATGAGTTGCTTACCTTAACTCCAATGTTGATGTATTACAAATTGCATCAACATCCAGACTGGCACGGACCAGTGGACAGAGGTACAATGAGCAATACATCTTGCCATAGAGTCAAGGACCGAACAGTTTAACGTGAACATTCCTGATCCCTAACGAATGAATGTTACATACAAACAGTCGATCGAATTCGCGAATTTACACCGTATAAATAGTGTACATAGTACACACACACATGCCGTAGATAACAGAGCGAAAAATGTGCATAAAAACACAGATATTTTGTAGTCTGCAATCACCATTTTTGGCTCCATTGAAATCGTATTGACTACTTCCCCCGTTTTTTGGGAGGACGGTTTGCATCTTTGTGACAAAATTCTGAACACAGCAATCACTTATAGGCATAACCAACAAGTCTTCATGCTTATTTCTAAATTTGAGTTGAATTTTCCATGTCAGTTTTGTGAGAAACGAAGATTTTTGTGCAGTTTATTTCATTAAAAGTTGTAATTTACTACTGGTACCAAATTATGAGAAAAACAGTAGTTTGGGTAAATTTTTCAAATTAAAAGACACGTTAGTAAATATTTGATTTGAAAACATTGTGTTTCGCTTGAACAAAAAAGGTTAACAATTCCAAGATCTTATTGCCCAAGCCAACCAAACCCACTATCAATATTAAATGGTAAAAATCTTTCTTCACATTTCCAAATAAAAAGAAATTTAGGTGCAATTAAAATAGATTTGTTATACTTTTTAGATTTATTGAGCAATCTTCAATTTCCCCCGTTAAATGTTAGACCCCAGGGCCGGGGACCTCAGCTCGGCGCGCCTTGCGGTAAATTGAGCTGACATTACGCAGGAGCCTGGACAGGCTGTACTCTAGGCTGAACGGCGCGGCGGTTCGAAAAACTTGCAATGATCCCGATAAAATGGAAAATTTGAATGGGAATAACACTGCCAAAAACAAGTTTGGAAATCGCGATTACATTTAATTTTGATTTATAGCGGAACATGCGGCAGTTCGAGAAGTATTTTGAGCTAACAGAATGTATTTCATGAGCATTTATTTGTTTCCATAGCGATTCAGTATTTTCATTTTCATTTTAAAATGCCCGCATTTTATGCAATGAAATGACAATATTCCTGGCATTTAGCAAGAAATATCAAATAGCTTTCACTACCTACGGTGATTTTATGAATTAAATGAATCAGACAAACTTCTAGTAATTTCATGTGATTCAGTTGATATTAACTTTTTTAAACATTTTCCTGTTGATTTTTGATGTTTTTCTGGCGATTTTACGTTGAAAATATCGATCCTCGGATTAGTTGATATCTCGACTGTGCGACGACGTGCGTGTGTGCTACTTGTATAGCTTGCCTTTCACAACATGGAAGAGATCGGACTGCTATGGTAGCTATATAAAATGGTGATATACTACAGATTTGACGGGCGATGCTGCTCACTGATAGCCTGGTTTTATATGGTGTGCATTAAACATGTGTTAAAGTCCCCGTTTATGTCCCGGCAGAGCCGGGAAATTTTTTTGTACCTCCCGGCTTAAGTCCCAGCTATCATCAATGATTGTCCCGGCAGGGCGGGACAAGCTAACGTACATTCCCGGCCAAGTCCCGGCTAACATCCCGGCTTGCGGGGCAATACTTTTTTGTACATGCCCGGCTATGTCCCGGGACCCCCAGGGCCGGGATTGAACTTGATAAGTGCATTATGCACAGAATAACCTCTTAAAAGTTAAGGCCCATATGCCCTTTTGACCTCCAATGACCCTACTTGACCTTTGACCCCAAAATATCAAAACATTCCAAATTAAGTTGTATAACCACCAGGCCCGTAGCCAGGAAATTTATTTGGGGGGTGCGGATTTGCCACAAGTGGACCTTTTTTCGACAAACAATTTTTTTCGGCTCGCTGCGCTCGCCGGTTGCCCCAAATTTTTTCACCGTCGCCCCCAAAATCTGAAGAGGGGGTGGGGGGAAGGAATGATATCATCGCCGTTAAACATAATAAGTAATGCGTAATGCAGTTTTTATACAGGCGGCAAACTTCAACATGACAAAGCGGACGTTCAACATGATAAAGCGGACCTTTGTCATTTTTGGGGGGGTGCGTCGCACCTGCCACACCCGCCTCTGGCTACGGCCTTGATAGCCACCAAACTTGCACAAAATAACCACTAGCCAAGACCCATGGGCTATATGTCAATTGACCTCACATGACCCATGGCCCCACAACTATGCATTCCATTACCATCCCAATTGATGGGTTACTGCATCATTGATGCACTCATTTGGTTCTTTTTTGGACCTTTTAAGCATCCTATCGCCAAAAAGTGGACTTTCTTATGAATTTTTCTATAGATTTGACATTTTTATCGAAAAAATTAGCAAAAAGGGACCTTTTTCGACCCCCCCCTGATTAGTAGTGTTTTTTTGTTTTGTTTTTTGTTTTTTGTTTTTAATTTGTGTGTTATTTTTTTAATTAGTGTCCCTCAACCCCGCTATGAAGTTTACAATGTACCTCCACTTGTACGATGTACCTCCACTTGTACGATGTACGTAGTTTGAATGTACATGTAGCAACAAAAGTCACTTTGATTCAGCGTGTGGGTTTTGGTCAGGAATTTGATTCTATTTCATTTCATGATTTTTTGTGCATTAAAATGTTGGTTTCAGTTAGAGTGGAAAGGGAATATAAATGACTCATACAGGAATCTGCTTACCTTCAATCCGATGTTGATGTAACAATTTGCATTTACGACCTTTAGAAAACAGGGCTTATGCAGATGCAGATGCAGATGCGGTGATGCAGTGAGCGGGCCCATGCCCAGCTGTGTTCAGAAATGTGACCGCATGAATTCAAAGTCCACTCGATCGATATCGGTCACATTCAAATTCATGGGCATGGGCGCGCTTACTGCATCACCGCATCTGCATAAGCCCGGTTTTCTAAAGGTCGTAAGTGTCTTTAGGCAGATGCAGAACCTCCCATATATATATATATTCTCACATATATATATTCATTTCGATCACCCTATATGACGACACCCCAACCCCCAAGTGACGTCATACCCACAATCCAACTTCCTCTTTTCGTCTTGGGTTCGACAAGATGGGTTCACAATGTAGTTTAGTTCCCTGGATTTTGTCGAATTTTGGTCAGATTTGGCTACTTGTTGGCCTGTGAACCTTGTGTAAATTCTAAACGTCCTCATTGCCGTAGTTTAGTCATTTTCGGTTGCGAAGTAGGTATTTTTTGGCTTAATATCTTGACTTTGCGTCGGGTTTTGTCTACACACATACCCGTTTAATTCACACCCATAGACGGGCTAGCGTATGGAGTGGCTCTGTTGTAACATTTTTTATCGATAGTCCTATATTCTCACTATTTATATGTGTATATTTTAAAATGTATATTCATGATTACAATGCTTGTGCGAGTTGTAATTTGTTAGCGGGCTGGCCACATTTATGTCAGGTCTCAAAATGGCGCGGTTTTGTTTCATTAATTTATGCGCGATTCAGTTTCATAAAATGAGCGTAAATTGGGGTTTTACCCCTAGTTTCCTTAATGCTTCTTGAGCCTTGTGTCACCGAGGTATGACCTTTGATTGAAGGAGTTGTAGGATTGTTTGAAACTGCTTTTATGCTATAAATTTTCTATCTGCCGAACTTTAGTAACTTGTATTCGGTATCCCCGCTGGTGCGTGCTCGGCAGGTTTGTTTCCTTACATGCCGCGGATGTATGGACTTGTTCAACCGAGTCGCCGTCACGGGACCACACCCCACCCACGTGATACACGATGGTCTTACTCCGGGGCAATAGGTGCGCTGTTTCATACGGTCTCTCGTCTCTGCATTGTCCCATCGCCGTTACAGGGAGCTCCTCCGCG
The DNA here is from genome assembly GCA_023653785.1 of Ophioderma brevispina. NCBI lineage: Eukaryota > Metazoa > Echinodermata > Ophiuroidea > Amphilepidida > Ophiodermatidae > Ophioderma > Ophioderma brevispina. Next base: position 43,466 of record JAMKCH010080558.1, on the reverse strand, counting down.
GCTGTTGTAAATTTCAGAGGTTCACCCGCCTTTACAGAGGGTTTTGCACTGGTGTCTTCAGTCACCCGTGAGCAGGGGTGCGTAGACTGGCGGGATACTAGGGTGTGTAACGTTTCGGTACCCTATCAAACGGAGCTCACCGCTTAGCTGGCATCCTCGCAGGGGTGAGGTCGCTAAAGGCGCTTTGACTCGGGCAAATCTCCTCGGTGCTGGTTCCATGGTCTTTAATCCCGGATTAGACCAAACAAAGGACCATTGTGAGGGATTTGCCGGTCGATTTCGAGACAATAACCATTCATCGGCTTTGATCCCCTTCATGGGAATCAAGGTCTGCTTGGACGGGTGTTTTATTCGCAATATTGGGCCACCCTTTGCCTGTTTAGTACGTGCAATCGGCTCAATTACGCTGGCCTCAACTAAATTAGGCTCGCTCCCGCGGGGAGTTCCGGCGGAAATAATGTTTGGCATTTTCAAAGAGGTGGGGCTGGCGCCACTAGTCGGCGGCCCCTGTTACCCCCCCCCGCGCACCCCATACATATAGACCGGTTTACATGCACAGGGCTTCAGCAATATCTGTATTGAGGTAGTTTTTCGGGCCACTGTGGTTCAGGTCTTTGCCCTTATTCACCTCAATCCCTTCCTGGATTCGGGCGATGGGCCATCGGCCTTCATCGACCCAATGGATATTGGCCTGAGTATTAAGCTGTGTCGCTTTGTTACACAAGGACAATCCGATAGGGGATGATTTGTTGCGGGGATGAAACCCATTCGAAAGGAATGACACTTACGCCTACACGGCTTACGCTGGTTGGGCGTTGCAGCCTCTTAGCTATAGTAGCAGGGTTGTCTTCCGAAGCTACTCCACTTGGGGTCCGAAGTTTGGATGCGGTGTTTTTAATACTACACGCCAACCGATTGTTTCGAGACAGCCTAAGGGTTGTGCCGCTGGTGTGCAATTGATGTCTCGCCCCCTTCTCCTGAGGCGTGCGTACGGGTTCTATCATGCTACTCCGTCTGATTTCTTTGGATTTGGTTCTTTTGGTAGAGCTACAAATTGGCATCACTGTTGCTATGGTTTTGAATTCATTACATGGCGCCTTGTGTTCAATTCCTCTTAGCAATAAATGCCGGTGCCTTTCACCGGCATTTCACGAAGATATGTAGTCGGTATTTTTCCGGTACGGGAGCTGTATCTTCTTGCCGTTTCCTTCACGTTTTTACGCTTGTGTTCGTCACTTCGGATCGCTGTTGATTCGAAGTAAGGATATTCGTTCGCCCTTTTTGCGATGAATACCGTTTATGATACGATTGGCAATTAATTTCGTCAGTTAGCCTAAATTGTGTGTCGAATTCCGCCATAATTTATGCCTTATTCATCGCTTCTGGTCGCTGTTCGATCTATAAGTTCGGGTATCCGCTCGCCATCTTGGCGATGGATACCCTAGGTGAAATTTTAGATGATTAATTTCGTCTTTTTGCTTAAATTCTGTGTCGGAAGACTAGGCCAAGCCCTGTAATTTTCTATATTGGAAGTGTGTCAGGTTGCGGTCGGCTTTTAATCTCTACTGAGTGTGTGTAGCACCCGTCGCCGAGCCTCTCGTTCGGTCGGCTTGGTGCCCGATCCCCGCGGGGGTCTTTTATTCTCACGCTGTTCGATCGAAGTTCGGGTATTCGCTCGCCATCTTGGTGATGGATACCCTAGGTGAAATGTTAGACGATTAATTTCGTCTTTTTGCTTAAATTCTGTGTCGGAAGACTCGGCCAAGTCTACACTGCCCTGTAATATTTCTATATTGGAAGTGTGTCAGGTTGCGGTCGGCTTTTAATCTCTACTGAGTGTGTGTAGCGCGCGCCGCCGAGCCTCTCGTTCGGTCGGCTTGGTGCCCGATCCCCGCGGGGGTCTTTTATTCTCACTCTGTAGCAGGGATACTCAGCTCCGTTTAGGTGCTTCACCGGCCACCCACGGCTGGTTTTGTTGCCTTTATTTGAATGACAAGTGCAACCTCTCAATCTCTCCGCGTGGAGATGGATTGTTTGGATTGATAATGAGTCTTTGCATACTCAAATGCCATGGACTTATTATTTTTATCACTTGTGCTTTCAATTAATATATATTGTTGAAAGGGGGTATCACTCCAATCTATTGATGTCTGGATTGGATTGTTCTGATCATAAATGTATTATATACTATAATATTATATTATTTTACCTCTATGTTCTGATTGATAATTAGTCTTTACTGCCAGAGTTTCTGTAGGACCACAAACTGGAATCCAAGTTTTGATTCCAAAACTGAAGCTCTTCTGGCTTAAAAGACGACAACAGACACTTTAGCTATAAGAGAAAAATTTGCTGAGCCCCCTGAAAGAGTGGCTCCTGCAAAAAACTGGCCAGATTAGCGAAGTACATAGAGGAGACGTCACACGGGAAGCCAGCACCCCTCGTGCAAAACACACGGCGCATAGCTGAGAGGTTTACTCCCAAATATGAGGGTCTACAAGGCTTCAGAGCAGCCCGAGCCATTTGACCCATTCGCCACCCTCTGGGCCCCGGTCGGGCCGACAAGAGGAAGGGGCATCGCAGGTGAGCGGAGACTGAGGAGGGCGGAAAGAGCCCAAAGCCTCAGGCACTCAACGGCTACAGTACTTCGTGAGAAAACCCGCACAGCATAAGGACAGGAAGATCTGAGTCATCAACTGTCACCTAATGCAGCCAGCCCACCATATCCCACTCACTTGAACCCCAAGGGCAAGCGAGTGTGAGGATTGAAAAGAGGATAACGATGTGAGTAGCCTGCCATAAGCCCTCTCCGATTCAACATCTCTAGATCGAAGCCTACACTGGAGGGTAAAGCTTCAGGATAGTGCAGCAACCCAAAGGTAACAAGTATCCCAACCAGAATGGAAAAAGTCAACCAGAAGATTGACCCCATTCTGGGGCAACATCCAATAGTCATACTGTGCCTATTCATCCAAGATGAAAATGCATCAGAAAGGACTACCCGATGTTGCCCTGAGACGTGGCCACGTCAAACAAATGAACAGTAAACGTCTGAAAGGGTGCTGACAAAGAAGTCTCAGCATAAAATGCTGGAGAGAGTACCCGGTCAACAGTACCAGCTCCAACAGTTACTCCAAGGCCCACCTAAACAACTGGATTGAGGCAGCCAGGAGAGTAAGAGAACCTAACAGATTTCTGAAAACTCTACAGTTTAGGGAAATATCGCCGGGTTAAAGGGTAGCAACATAGAATGCCTAGCACCTAACAGCATTTCCCTACCAGCAAATGAGAATTCCAATTAGGCATGACAAGAGGAAAAACCCTAAGTGGGACAAAAATCCCAGCTGGACCTCAGAGCAAAACATATCTGCAACATGCAGATAGGGTTGCTTCCAAGGATAAAGAGTAATCCCGTTTAGCCCGTTAGGCAAACAAACTCGTCATATGCTAAAGGCTGGAACCTCACAGATAAGGATACGATGAAACCAGCCAAGGAAACCCAAGATTTCCCTTTACCTTATGCCAAGGCTGAGAGGATTGTAATAAGTCCAGTCTGCAGCACAACGCCAGACTACAAGTGGAACTATTATTACCATTATATATATATATATATATAATATATATATATATATAATAAATTACAAGTAAGACCTCTGGAAAGGCAACCGTTCCTCTGCGTTTCACACGGCAACCCTCAATTACGACCACATGGATCCGATCTTCAGACTGCAAGATCGGATGCCTGTGATCGTAAGTGAGGGTTATGCCGTGAAACTCAGCGAACGGTTGCCTTCCAGAGGTCTATACTTTGTAATTATTTTACGCCTCCTGTAATGCGCATGAGCACTCTAATCAAAGATAGTCACCGTAAAATAATCCTGTTCTGCTATGATGTTATATATATATATATAATATATAACCCTATATCGCACCTTTGGGAGCACTGATCTTGTATGCGTTTATGCTGCCAAAGGATAGGAATATTAATTTATGCAAATGAAGGGTAATCCACTAGACCTAACAAAGGATTGAATATTAATTAATTTAATAACTTAAGTATAAAGCTCATGATAGCTAATGAATATTCAACTGTCTCCTAATATACCATTTGAGATTAAGGTATAGATATATATATATATATATATATATATATTATATATATATAGGTGAATATATATTTCTACAAATGGGATATTAGGGAGACAGTGAAAATAATTCATTAGCTTATAATGAGCTGTTATAGTTATTAATAATAATATTAATATCCTTTGGTATTCTAGAGGGGATTACCTTCATTTGCTATAATTTATATTATATCCTTGGACGGAATAAATCGCAATTCTAAAGGAAACGTTAGAGACACTAAATGTCTCCCCCTAAAGTATTCATTAGTACATAGTACATACAAAAAAAAGTGTCTCCCAAAGGTGCGATATAGGTTATATATATATATATATATATATATCTATATATTATATTATATATAAAATAGTGAAAGGTAGTATAATATGAGTCTATCCCACATGTACATGAGGACATTAGGACAAATGATGGGTAGAATACTGGAGTGTCTTGCAGAATATTGGGGTCGTCGAGGAAAAACCTCCGTCATCTTGAAACTGCTGGCAAACTTACCTTGAAGACTCAGTAGATTCGCATGGAATATACCATGATATTTATTGTGAACTTATGTGCTGTCCATTTTGGAGTCTTCGCTGTGAGGACATCGTGAACTGCCACGCTTTTTCAACAAGGACACTAGAGAACTCTAGATAATATCGAACTACTTGTGTGTAATTTTATCCCCTGCTTGAAAAGCAGTAGTGGGATATTGCGAGAGTGCAAATGTCCCGTAGGTATGTATGTGTATGTAGAGGTGTGTGTTCAGTTTGTTAGGTTTGTTAGGTTTGTTGTTTTTCGCTCCGTCTCCTTCGTAAAGTTTCAATCCGATTTTAAACCAGATTTGTGTTTGTCTGTAAGGATTTTCATGCCCTTGACCGTTGAATGAGTTCTAGAGACGTCAAACATATGGCCATGCGTCTTGACAAGTGGGGCATGTTTTGAGTTCGTCTGCAAATTTCAAGTATCACGCATCCTTTTTGAGCTGTAAACCTTTAAACTTCCAACTATACATGCTAGCATATTAAAAGTAAACACTTTCTGAAAGGGGAAAATTGTCCAATCTTTTCCAAATATGCTATCAAATATTGAGTGTAGGGCTAGGGTATCTTAAGCAGTTATTGATCAAAATACGCATGAAAATTAAAGAGTAGACAAAAATGGTATCTATTCAAAGTAGCCTCACATCAAACCCAAATCACCGATATCAAAAGAAACCAAGCATATGTACGTAAACTGAGGTATTTGCCACTAACAAGGCTAGTTTGACAGGTATACCCCTAGTAGAATATTTTATGATTTTGGGAGCTGTGTCCCAATTCTCTGAATCCCAGTTTGTTTAATAAGTATGACGACTAATTAAATGTTATGGTTCTGTGTTAATTGGGCATTGAATTGAAGTGTATTCATTATAAGTTAGACTAACCGTTACGTGTTCTACCCATTTAGGGACGGACCTAGTGTTTGCCTGGATTAGAGTGCATATTTTAAGAAAGACTGATTCCAGCAAAATGTGCGCTAGCTCTTTGTTCCTGACATGAAGTCCCCGTAAATAAGAATTGAAGAAAAGGAAAAAGTCGTCGCAGTCTGCCAAGAAACGGCCGACACGATTTCCTTGAGCGAACACCACGTGAGAAAGCTGTTGAGCTCGCAATCGATCGTGTAGAATGAGCAGTCACGTGACAGCCTCTGCAACGGCGTTCACATTTTCAATCACAGAAGAGACAATCCATCGCGCCAGAGTGGCCTTCGCAGCCGCGTTATGCGGAGACGCGAAAAGAAAGTACGAAAAAGCTGACCGTGACTCCCCAATTGGCTGTGTTCTTGGCAGAGGTAGCGCAACCCGCGCACCGCCGACAACAAGTCAAACGTACACGGATCCTCCTAACAGACGATTCCCATGCTCATCTAAGGGAGAAAAATCGGGTTAGAAAAAATCGGGTTGGCGATAAAGGCTTGGCGTCGTTCTTGGCCAGGAAACAGGCTTTTAAAGTACAGGCAGGGGGTAGCCCAGTAGTTTCGCGCCAGAACCAAGTCACACGCAGATAATGCGTGTGAAGTTCTGAGCAGAAGCGCCTGAAGCCATGCACAATAAGAAATAGTTGTCGTCAGAGAGAGCTCTTCAAAAGCGCATGTTTCATCGGCTCAAATGGCGGCTTGAAATATATTCCAATACCAGATTGAGATCCATGGGGACAATTTTACGCACAGGAGGACGAGAATTGTACATTCCATCCAGGGCGTTGGAGTATCGCGTCATTGTCTTTAAGACGCGTACCCCCTGGAGAACCTTCGTGAATGCTTTTGTTGAATTGCGGACCGGTATCCGGACTGTTCGCAGCTTCTAATCCAGAATCGAACCTGTCCGCACGGGAAGTCAGCAATGGCCGCTATAGGGGGCGAGTGGGAGAGACACTTCTCTCACTGCACCATCAGTAGTAGGAACCCAGACGACAGAGTAAAGTTTGAGTGTTGAGTCGTGGTTCTACCACGGGCGGCAAGCATTGGCAGACCTCGTCGAAAATCACGCCTGTACAAACGTCTCCTGACAGCGGCACCACGTCAACGACAGGTGTTCGAGAAAAAGACAGTGGTGGGACTGTCTCCCCCGCCTGGACCCGGATTAGATCCGGTTATCTGAGGAAGAGCCGTGGACACCTGCAAGCAGGTCCACCATCGCCGAAACCACAGCTTGTTTTGGCCAAACGGGGGGGGGGCGCGACTAGAAGGATGTTGCACCGTTCGCGTTCGATCTTTCCTAGGACTTGAGGAGGATCGCTATTGCGCGGGAGAAAGCGTATGCTGTAGGGCCCTCCCAGCTTATCGACAGAGGTCTATCGCAAACGCTCCGTAGTCCGCTCAGCGAGAGCATAAACCGGAAGATGCCGGTTGATGCTCGAGGGAACAGGTCGATGACGATTTGTAATGTAATTTGATGAATTTTGAAACTGAAAGCACTGTGAAAAAACCCGTCTGGAAACAACTGAGGAGACAGAGCCATTCTGACGGTCCTGTCCCGCGACCCTGCCCCAATGAGAGGCTGTCCGCAGGATATTGATTGTCCGGCGATGTGGATCGCTCTGAGCAGAATGCTCCGGATGTGACCCACTCGATAAGCTTGAGGGTGTGAAGACAAAGCGAGGGGAAAGCTGTTCCGCCCTGTTTTTTGACATAGACCACGACCGTTGATTTGTCCGACGGATTTGTTACCGTTTCGCCCAGCAACTGTTTTTTCGAACCTCCTGAAGAGCACGGAACCCGCCCAGAGCTCGAGCCTGTTCGTGATATGTTGGCTTCGCTAGGAGACCACTGCGAAGAACCCCCCCCCCCCCTAAGGTCCACTGTAAACCAAAAGTGTCGCTTTTTGTTTCCAACCCGTCGCGATTTCAATTGCCGAATACAATGAGGAATTAACTTTTGTTATCTCTCATGATCGTAATGTGGATCGCGGTAGAATCGTCGATGCCCCTCTCAAAAACTCGACACTAATGGTTGACGATAATTTGACGACGGAGGAAGCCCAAATTTCTGTTGGGCGGAATCAATAACCTCATTGACCCTTTGCAATAAGATTTCCCCTCAGGCCTTTGGTGCAACGATGATGCTCATTGCGTTCGAGGGGTCGGAAAAGGCGACGGCCACTTAAAAACGCGACGCTAATCGTGTCATGAATCATGCCGGGAATCGCGACATTAGGTGTATAAACAAAAACCGATAATAAATTGGCGTCTGGACCAGGACTTGGAAATTCGCTTCTTTCGACATGTTCGAAGCTAAAATCTAAGACCTGCCAAAGACTGTTCATTTCAGCAGTTGTTTTAATTATGCAAACTTCCACGTTTAGAAACATCCCAGGAGAACATTCGTTTCATTGAAAAAAAGTTGGAATAAATAGTAGGCCTACAAGCATGGAATGAAATAAAGCATAAAGAAACTCTGGAACTGAAATGTTGCAACATAAAATTACTTACCGAAATAAGTAACAATCCTAAATAACAAATGATCGCACTCATGCACAAAAACCGATGCAATGCGGCGAGACTCTATGTAAAATTCACCCGGTACACAATGAAGCTTCAGGCTGACCAGCGCAGGCTGCTGCGGGAGAGTAATGGACCTGCTTGGTGTGTTCACTCTATGGTTCACTGCAGTGTGGTGCTCTCCATCCAGGCGGCGTTTTCTGTATGTTGTTGAAGCATTGCCTTTGGTCAAAATGGTTTAAAAAATTACATTTTATAAAACAAAGTTGGACCGTTTGGGTGGTTTTAGTCCTTTGTAATTCATATGTCTATTGAATATTGGCTAAATCTAAATGTGCGTTTTGGTTTATTTTAAAACAAAATGGACATTTTGGATGGTTCCGCGGTATTTTTGGCTCCTTTTTTTGTTTTTGTATGATTGATGAGCATTGCCTGGGCGTCAATTCGGCTATTTGGGTTCGAAATGTCCAAAATAATTATTTTCATAGAAAAGTGACAATTTTGGAGTTCCCCGGTGTTTTTTCGGCTCCTTTTTGTTTAATGGTTATGCATTGTCTGGGCGTCAATTCGGCTAGTTGGGGTCGAATGGTCACACATAATTATTTTTCGTTGAAAAGCGGACATTTTGGATGGTTCATGGTGTTTTCGGCTCCTTTTGTTTTATGGTGTGATGAGCATTGCCTGGGCGTCAATTCGGCCATTTGGGTTCGAAATGGTTCAAAATATTATTTTCATAGAAAAGTGTACATTTTGGATGTTCCCCCCGGGTGGTTTCGGCTCTTTGGTTTTTATGTTTGTGTGAGGCATTGCTGGGCGTCAATTTGGCTATTTGGGTTCGAAATGGTCAAAATAATTATTTTTCGTAGAAAAACAGTGGAACATTTGGTGGTTTCCCGGTGCTTTCGCTCCTTTTTGTTTAAATTGCTTGAGGAGCAGATCTGGGTGGCAATTCGGCTATTGGTTCGAAATGGTCAAAATAATTATTTTCATATTTTTGGGCCCCTTACCAGAACTTCCCAATAAGTGCTCTAAGTATCATTACCTTACTGTAAAATTTTCTGCTTTAATCCTGGTGAGGGGGAACTTATATTCAGAGGCGACTAGGTGTATATCTGACAATAGCGTGATTAGGACTCTTGAACTTGCATTTGCACCGCCCGAAAAACGATTGACAAAATTGTTCTACTACCCATTTTAAGACTAAGAAGTACAACAACGCTGTATTTAGCTTATGTGTTAGATTTTGAAGCATTAAATTCGGCGTTTCATGGTAAATATATTCACATTATTAAACAAGAGCCACTTTTACTATATTGTATTCAAAATATATATAATGAAACACATAGCTTTATATTTATTGCAAGTAGTCCTTAGGGAATGTCTGTCCAGCCTTTTCTGTAAACTTTACATATTATTTCTTTCCAAGTCATGTACATAAACTCAGGGGCATTACAACTATCACCAACAGTATTCATTTCGTCACATTCTCGCATTGTTGACTTAGAATGGAAGGTATTTGCTGGTAATATATTGTGTTGTTTTTTTGCACACCCTTTGTGTTGAAAAACGTACAATTTGTTGTAGAACTTCCTTAAATCATGATCATATCTACAATTGGTAAAAGGACCAAAATTTATGAAATAAAATTTTAATTAATGAAACTAAGCGCTTTTCTGACACTTAAGTGAATGTGGCAATGCTTCTAAAATGTAGCCAATAAGTCAGTTAAATTGATTTTTAAGAAATAGTGTGAAGAAAAAAGTACATGACCCTATAACGACTTATAGCTTTGTACAAAACATCAGTAAAGAGCATGCCCAGCTTGTGACCGACCATTAAAAACGAATAGCTTGTGTACGATTGGGCACTACATGTCACACCGGATTTTGATACCAATCTTACAAGTCTATGCTAAGGTATGTAATTTTTAATCACACCGAGTTCTCAAAATTTTCTGCATTTCTTTTATATTAAGGAATTCATATTTGATGCATAAATACGAGATATTAAAATACTTAAAACTGCTCGACAAGATTCAGCCTTGTTCAGTTCGACATCATATAAACGCCAGCTAATTGACTATGATATAATGCTTGTTCGTCTATGTATAGCCAGCCTTTTATTTCAAAAAATGTTGTTGTGTTTTTTAAAGGGAACACCAACATGTATTGTGCGTGGGTCAGGTGGTGCTCCTACCAGACCTTCCCCCAAAGAAAGTGGCTATAATATCATATCTGCTGTGAGGAAAGGAGAACTTTATATCAGAGGTGTAATTTTAAACATTTGAAAGAGATTTAAAAACAGAGATCAAATCTACATTATGTTTTAAAAAACAATTCCAAGAACAAATTCATGGGCGGTACGGGTGAGGGAGGGAGAGCTTCTATTCAAAGTGGATATCTGAAAACAAAAATGCGCAATTAGGCCCGGTTGAGAATGACTTGGGCACGTACGAAAAATTATGACATCAGCATTTTCAGTGTCTCCTTCTCAACTAAATGTGCCATTTAGAATTGAAACATTGAAGGAATATATTGCTTCATTGCATATTGGCGGTGTGCATTTTTGGTTTGTGTAACTTTCTTTCCAGACATACATTTGAAGTAATTTCAAAAAAAAATATGAGATCAATAGTATAGGGCATTTTTTATGTTGTAAAAATAAACAAATTCCAACAGATTCGAGGAGGAAAAACAATATGCCGCTCTTTAAATGAACCCCAAAATGCGGCGTATAAATGGTGCTTCCTTGCAAGAGCGGGAAATTCCTATACCCGTATTCGGTATTAATAATATATACAAACTGAAAAATTACCTTGCTCAGAAACCAATACGGTTTTATAAATAATTATGACAAGACGTACAAGTCTATGTGGACCTACGCTAATAACCGGTACAAAATGCCCACATTAACACTCATCTTAAGAGTTACATAGAGTCCATAAAATTAGAGCATTGGAATAAATACGAGATATATAACGGGGATATTAGATGCAGATGGTTTTTTATTAGACTTTTTATATGTGGAATGATGCCAGTTCACGATCGTAACGTATCGACAATTATTTAGGCCCCTATATTGTTGTCAAACGTTCTGATGACGATATAAAATGTATACCTTTTATTTAAATTTTCCAGGAGCCACAGTTTGTTATAATAGCGTTAGCCAATTTATTATCTAGTTTTAAAGTACTCTTATCTCACACATTTGTGTGCGAGACGTTAGTATTTTTTTCTTGGACAATCCAAAATTTATGTCCTCTGTTAACGTCTCAATGAGTCACAGAATACGGAGCATTGAGAGTAGTTATGTTGGATTCAAAAACATATTTGATGACGAAATTGACAAAATGAAAAAAGACAAAAATAGGAGGGTCAGATTGATGAGAAGTTAGCATCGCCATAATGTTTAAAAATATTAGGAAATAGCAGATTGCGACGTTACGGTCATGTGAACATATGTCCAGCATCATTTTGGTGGTAATATAGTGGATTGTTCTTTTACATATTTCAAGGAACATTTCTAATGAAAAACGATTTCAAATTTATTTCCGTGTTTCCTTATCACCTTTCTGCATATTTATTGTGTGAGACGTTATTTTATCTTTGGACCAACCAATATTCATATCCGGTTATAACGTCTCAACAAAGTTTGCCTTTTGAACATTCGGAGCCAGTAATGTGCGTTGAAATAAAATCAATATTTCTAACCGGAGATGTTAAAATTAAGGACTATAATAAAATCTGGCGATGGTTTCAAATTATGTTTAAAATATGAGAGGATCTTTGTATGATGTTTACTACTTCCTGTGGATTAATGTCTAGTATGAAGGTTTTGATGGCAATAGATGTGCGTTTAGTCTTGTGCCAAGTTGTTAATGCTAATGCTTTGAAAAACGACAACTTCCCTTAATCATTATATATCTTACATGTGGTAACTTAAAAGGGGGACAATTTTTTTCCGAAATAAAATGTTTAATTAACGAACTCATCGCTTTTTCTGACTACAAAGTGAATGCAGCAATGCGTGCCCCCATTTCTCTAAACTGTAGCAAAAGTCACTAATGTAATTAAACATTATTTGTAAGAAATTCTCAAAAATAAGTACATTACCTATAACGACTTATAGACTTCTATAGATTGTTTTTATACAAAAAATAGGTAGGAAGAGCTGTCCAGCTTGTGACAGACCATTAAAATCGATAGCTTGTGTACGATTGGGCATCATGTCACAACATTATTCGGAATACCCATCTACAAGTCTATGTAGGGTAATTATAATTTTGTAGTCACACGATTCTCAAAATTGTCTGCATTTTTTAATTAAGGAATCATTTTTATTGCATATAATACGACATAAAATAGCATGGCTGTGTGTCCTTTCAATTGTTTTTTTTTTTTATGAGAGAAGAGCTTTAACATTGCTGGCGAAACAAAAATGTAGAGCACTGTCATATAGTAGCATGTCGTTGTAGGAAATGCAATGTACAAATACATTTAAACGCAATGTCAGTTTTTTTTCCGGCAAGGAATGTGCAATTTTATAGAGGCAGGGAAGGTGTATTAACATTTTTGTTCGTGATGATTTCATGTTACATTACAGTCCTATTTCCGATAGTTTCGTTACGAAAATGAATGCAGAGCCTTTTAACTCAACACTCAGTTTCATGACGTGACCATGTAGTAGTAGTAAAACCAAGTTGTCAAATCCGTTTGTCCCGCAACCGGGGGTGGCCGGATTCACCTCACATTCGTAGCCAATTGCCCTTATCCCTCCTTCCACTTCGCCCGCTCAATGCATCCCCAATCCTCAACCCAAACCTCCTCCTCTCGTCCTCCACTTGCTTCCTCAGGTCCGCTTGGTCGGCCCTCTTCCTCAAACCACCCACCTCAACTCAAAAGCCCTTTTTAAAAACAGGCTCCTCATCCTCATCAGCACGTGCCCATACACATATACACATTCGCCTTAGCCAGTCGGTAAGAAGCCTCTTCCAAACCCAACAACTGCATCAAATCCTCAGTCTCTTCCTATCCAATCAATTCACACCAACATGCTTCTTCACCATTGCTATGCTCTGCCCTTCTCAAATCCCCATCTATTTTCACTCAGCAACCAAGTCTACTCCCATTACAGCATCACTGATCTCACACAACTCCTATACCCCATCCCTATTATCTTCAAAGGAAATCTTCTACCAAGATAACAACTCTCAACATTCTCATAAACTTCACCCACCCATACTACTCTGGATGTCCACAGCCGACCTCACATCACCACAAGCAATAATCCTGTCACCAGGTATGCTGAACTCCTTCACTGTTTCCCACTATCACCAACTTTACACCTCCTTCCCCACTCCCTCAACGCCCTTCTTGCCTCTTCTACACACAAGAGTCTTGCCAAACTTGGGGGCACTCTCTTCATCTTGTGCATCTCCCATTGTTGACATCCATGTACCAAATTCTCCCCACCACACTGAATTTGCCCTCACCCTCTTTCCACATATTCAACATGGGTCCACCTTAATCACTAACACCATCCACCCTCCCCAATCACCATCACTTTAGTCTCCCAAGGTTACCTTCAGGCCCTACTCTAAAAATGCCTTATTCCACTTCCAAAACTTCTCCCTCAAACCCTCCATTGTCTCACAAATTAAACTAAATCATCAGCTACCGCATTCTCACTCCTCAAAACCTTCTTTGGCATCTCCCGTAACCACACAAACCACAATTGCAAAACACCAACGGCGACAGCACAGAACCTTGATGCACACCCACCCCAACCTCAAAACTCCTCAGACAACGCAGGTACCCCTAACTCTAACTCTTGTTTTTTGCTCCTTCATACAGACTCATCAGTGCTATAACCACCACTTCTGTATGCCCCTCTTCCTCATTGCCCACTACATCACTTTCCTCGGTACTCGATCAAAGGCCTTCTACAGGGTCCACAAAGAATATACAGCTTCTTCCTTTTTGCTAGAGTATTCCTCTCGCTAAAACAAAAAACAAAAAGCAAAAAAACGGCACAACAGGCAAACAAAACAATATTTGTTTATGGTTAAAAGTGTTATCCTATATTTCGGCACGTATTCGCAATTCCCACATTGGAAAATCCAGACAATTCACGACTGAAGAATACGTTCTATCAGGGCGGGGAGTTGTTTTACAAGAAACATTGAAGTGATATGGTGCTTATTGACGTGTGCATTTTTGTTAGTAACATTTTTCCGTTCTGACACATCAAAACCTTTTGAAAAGATATGATTAAAACACATTGATCAATGTAGACAGGTTAGTTAAAAAAAAACAATTCCAAACATGAGTCATTGGGGTGGGAAGGAGGGGAGGGAGAACTGCATTCAAAGGTATAATCTGACAACATGCGTAAGTAGGCCAGGGGAGAAATTAGATGCGCACGCACGAAAAACGATGAACAACATTAGCCATTTTCAGTGTTCCCCCCTTATCAATATAAAATTGCCATTTATAAACGAAACATTTAAGAATATATTGCTTCATTGCATATTGGCGGTGTTGCATTTTTGTTTTTTTTACAATTTCTTTCCGACATACATTTGAAAGTTACGTTTCAAAAAACATATGAGATCATAGGATAGGCATTTTTATGTTATAAAATAAACAATTCCAAAAACGATATGCCGATCGAACTGAACAAATGAAGGTGTATAAATGGTGCTTCTTGCCAGAGCGGGAAATCCTATACCGTAATTCCCATTTTCTACCTTATTAAGCGTAATATTTCACCCGCACCCCTAATCTTAACGCTTTCCTATTTACTAACTCAATTCGCGGTTATATATAGTTCCTCATACCTCCAGTTTGTTAGAGCCTTATTTCTTTCGAAACAATTCTCAAAATGAAAAAGGTAATATGGAATCCAATTGTCCGTCAATGGTAAGTCTCCATAATACCACTTATTGATTCGGAAATGCATCTATATCTAATAGAATAAAAAAGTTTAATTTTGCAGTTGCCAACCTAGGCCTATAGTACAATATTCATAGCATATTCTAATATAAAACAATTGAAAATTACCTCGCTCAGAAACCAATCCGGTTTACATATGACAAGCGTTACACATCTAGAACACTGTAGTCAAGGGGGTATTTACCACGTTCACGGTAAAATTAAACAACATTATTAACACTCGTTCTAATTAGTTACATAGTCAATAAATTAAAGCAATGAGTAAATACGAGATATGTAACTGGGATATTATATGCAGATGTGTAACTTCTTAGACCTTTTTTGTGTTATGATGTCCATGTTCACAATCGTCAAGTCTCAGAATTTATTTAGGCCTATATTGGTGTCAAAGTTCCTGATAACGATATAAAAAATGTTTACCTTTATTAAAGTTTTCCAGGCGGTCACCGTTGTTATAATAGCGTTAGCCAATTTATTATCTAGTTTTAAAGTACTCCTTATCTCACACATTTGTGTGCGAGACTTAGTTAATTTTTTTTCTGGACAATCCAAAATTTAGTCCTATGTAACGTCTCGAGGGGTTCAATGATAGAAGTTGACATCGTAAAGTAATGTTTAAAATAATAATATGAATAGCATATTGTGACGTTTCCGTCATGGGATAGTGTCCGCATCATTTTGGTGTTATATAGTGTGATGTCTTTTAACATATTTCAACGGAACATTCTAATGCAAACGATTCCAATGATTTCGTGGTTTCCTTATCCATTTTCTTGCTCAGAGCATGAGACGTTATTTATCTTGGATCCAAACCAATTATTCATGTCACTTTATAACGTCTCACAAAGTTTGCCTTTGAAAACATTCGAGCCAGTAATGTGCGTTGAAATGAATCAATGTTTAAAAAATGTTATTTCAGAGACGGTGTTTTCAAGAAACATTGAAGTATATGTTGCTTATTGACGGTGTGCATTTTGTTTAGTAAAAATTTATCCGACCATCAACTGAAAGATATGATTTCAAAAACATGAGATCAATGTAGACATCTTATAAAACAAGCAATTCCAACATGATCACTGGCGGGTGGGTGAGGGAGGGAGAAATTGCATTCAAATGTGTATATATGACAAACAAACGCGTCATTAGGCCAGGGGAGAAACTTATATTGCGCACGCACGAAAAACGATGACAACTTAGCCAATTTTCCGTGTTCCCCCCTTTATCAATTGTCCTTATAACGAAGAATGTGAAGGAATGTTGCGTCATTGCATCTGGCGGTGTGATTTTTGTTTTTTTTACAATTCTTTCCATGACATACATTTGAAAAATTCGATTCAAACAACATAATATCAAAGTATGGGCATTTTTAGTGTTAAAAAAATAAAACAATTCCAACAGAATAAAGGAAGGTAATAAGCCGCTCTTAAATGAACCAAAATGTTGACGTTATAAATGGTGCTCCTTTCTAGAACGGGAAATCCTATACACTGCTCGTCACAGATTCATCCTTGTTCAGTTCGACAAATTAAATGCCAGCAATTTTTGAACTCCCTAGACTATGATATAATTTTATAATGGTTGCCGTATTTTCAAATATGAATATCAGCCTCTTCTACAAAGATGTTACGTTAATGTTTTAAAGGACCACAACACCAACTTCCGACGCGACCATTAAATAATACGTTGTTTCATTGGTGGTGTGCATTTTTGTTTAACATCTTTCCGACATCAACAATTTGAAGATCGATTCTCAAAAAAACAGATCAATCTCACATGTTATAGAATAAACAACTTCCAACAACTATTATTGACAGTGCGGATGATGGCGGGAAAACTTATTTCAAATGTGTAATGGTTGTTCAAATAATTAGGCCTATGCTATCAGCCGGTACTGCAAAATGGTTAGGGCGTTTAAGTGTTTGAAGGAACATACCAACTTATTTCTCGCGACACTTAAAGAACACTGAAACCTTTGAAAATATGTTGCCGTCCCAAGATTTTTCAAAATCGATATTTTTGCATGGTTGTAAGGCTATATACAAAAGCCCTCACCCGAAATGAATTAAGACCCAAATCAGCTTTCCCTTATGGTAAAACGCGTACGGAACGATTTTATATTTAACTCGCCGTCGCTTTAAAGTCGCATACGACGAAAATAGGAAACCTTAACACAAGACACACACGACCGTATGCATGTTTTTTCCCAGCCATGCAACGCTGTTTTGATCGGTACTAGAACCCGTGTGGTTTTAATATCAGTGAGTACGATTCAAAAATATTCATGTAATATGGTTCGTTTTCGGAAACGGTGCATTTTGGAGGAAAGAACCCACACCAAAACAAACTTTGTCCTAAAATTTAATGTTTTTCATTTTTAAACATTCAGTATTCATAACCTATTACGGGAAAACATATATTTGTCAACAACACTTCTTACTTTCTGCACAGTAAATCACACAAACATTTTGTAACCAAAAAATAGGGTTTTTACGTTTACAACATTTTAAAATCAACAAATGTACCATCGGATAACATTATCATAGACGGTTTTCTTGGGAACAAATTTTTTTATTTATACGAAGTTAAACGTTTTGAGTAGCTAATTGAACTCAAGAAATATTCTCTCAACTTTTTAGTTTTTATTTCTTATCCATTGAGTATTGAATTCTGCCTGAAAATATAGACTTATATAAACAAATATAAATAACCTTTTACTATTTATTCTAAAGATATATTTATTTACACCAATATCAAATGTATTGCCAAATTATAGTCTGAGGATGTTTAACTAAAACGCCTTCAACGTAATAAACGCTAACGTAATCACAATAACGTAGTAAACATTTTTGACCATTTTTCAACAATCTCCATTGACTAAGAATGTAGCGATGAAAGTTTATATCTTTTTGTGTGTCGGAAATAAAGTATCTATGCCACTCTTGATCAATCTTTAAATATCTTGGGTTTGGTTGCTGAGAAATTTGGATAACGTAATACACTTTCTAAAAAGGTCACCTTTTTCACTAAGTTCACACATGTTTTGTAGACTTTTTAATAGTCATTGTGACTTGAAATGAAGAAACCACTATTTCCAACTGCCGCATATTTTAACCTTGAAATAAGACTGCGATACTCAAATTATCTTATTAGGAGGTTTAACAAACTTAGGACTGCTTTGTGAAGGGATAACGTAATAAACAAGGGTACAACGGACATTAATGTTTGTATTTCAAACTATATAAATCAAGTGAGAATACAAGGAAAACATTACATAATTTCTACACAGTTTCAACACATGAAACATTGATATTCGGACGAATTCAAGCTGCTTAAGTATTTTTTATTTTTTTTTTTTATAATTTTGGTTGTGTGTTTCGGACATCAATTTTCTCCTATCGATGTTTTGAAGGCCACTATCTCATAGGAAAAGAAACGGAAAGCATGGCAAACTATATATGCCCAATGCAGCTCAACGGCCCCTATCAAAATATTACTGTTTTGTTCCAATAAAGCATTGTTGAAGACTTATTAACCAAAGACACAAAATTTCTGGAAATGCACCGTTTTCATGAAAATCGACCATATACACATTTGTTGATTAAAGTTATGGAGTTGGCCTACAAATTACCTGGATGTCTTTATCCTCATATCAATGTCCCTATCTGTTTTGGGGTATGTTATTTTTATGTGTAAAATATATATCTGTTCTTCCAATGGCCTAGACTATCATTTGAGAGCAAATTGACGAAATTTCATATTTTGTGAAAATGTGCCAGTGCCGCTTTTAATAATGTTGCTTCGTTGACGGTGTGCATTTTTGTTTATTAACATCTTTCCGACATCAAACATTCGAAAAATATGACTTCAAAAACATGGGTTTGTTATAAAACCTAACAATTTCAACAAATTCAAAGGTGATTATATGCCGCTCGCCCAGCTCAAATAACCAAAATACCGATTCATAAATGGTGCTCCTTGCTAGAACGGGATATCCTATACTACACTGCTCGTCATAGATTCAGCCTTGTTCATTTGGACATCATATAAATGCCAGCTAATTTGACTATGATTATAATTCTTGTCCAAATGTGTAAAGCAGCCTTTATTACAAAATAATTATGCTATGTGTTTAAAAGGAAACACACCAACTTGTACTTTGCGTGGTCAGTGTTGGTGCTTGAGCTCCTTACCAGAACTTCCCCAAAGAAAGTGCTATAATATCATTACTTGTAACATTTTCTTGCTTTCATCCAGGGTGAGGGAAGGAGAACTTCATTGGCTGTGTACATTTTTGTTTACTAACATCTTTCCGACTTAAAACATTAATTTGAAAGGTGATTTCAAAAATATGAGATCAGTATAGACATTTTATAAACAATTCCAACAACAAATTTGAACTAGGTTATTATATGCTGCTCGCTTTTAAATAACCAAAATACCGATGCATAAATGATGTTCCTTGCAAGAACGGGATATCCTATACTACACTGCTCGTCACAGATTAGCCTTGCTTATTTCGACATTATTAGAAACGACAGCTGGACTATGATATAATGCTTGTCCCAAATGTGTGATAGCAGGCTTTATTACAAACTATGTTGTGTTTAAAAGGACACATCAAACTTGCATTCTTGCGTGGCAGTGTGGGCTCCAACCAGACATTCCCAAAGAAAAGTGCTCTAATATCATTCTGGCGAGAGAAGGATAACTTATTTTCAGAGGTTTGTAATTTTATAAACATTGAAGAGATTTTCAAAAAAAAACATTGAGATCAATATAGACATTGTTACAAAACAATTCCTAAAGAACAAAAGTCATTGGCGGTACGGGTGAGGGAGGGAGGGCCCTAGGCCACAGGGAGGGTGGGAGGGGTAGGACGCTTGTTTCAAATGTGTATATCTGACAAAAATGCGTTAATTAGGCCCGGGGAGAACTTATATGCGCGCGAAACGCACGGAACAGATATGAACATTAGCATGTTTCGTGTCTCCCTTTCTCAATATAAATGGCCTATAATGAAACACTTATACTTTAGAATATGTTGCTTCATTGCATATTGGCGGCGTGGGCGTTTTGTTTTTCCCACATTTGAACAAGTACGATTTCAAAAAAAAAGTGAGGCAATAAGTTAATAGTATAGGCATTTTATGTTATAAGTAAGAATTTCCAAAACAAGATTCAAGGAAAATAATATGTCGCCCTTAAATGAACCAAAATGCCGGGCGTGTATATGGTGCTCTGACCGAACGGGGGAAACTTTCTTTACCGTGTAATTCCCATTTATAACTTATTCAAGCGTTGATATTGAACCCGCGCAACCGTAATTTAACCAGATTTCCCCTATTCCAACTCACTTAGCGGTTAGTTTCCCGTCATCCTCCAGTTTAGTTTGGCTTATTTCTTTTGACATAAATACTCAAAATGAACTAAAATTGGTATCGTCTCCAAAACTACCCGCTTATTGATTCGGGCAAATGCATAGCCTATCTGAATAAAACGTTCACATTTTGCACTTGCAAGACCTAAGCCATAATATATATCGTATAATTATTTAATATGCAAATAGAAAAATTACCTTGCTCAGAACAGAAACCAATACGGTTTACATAAAATGACAAGACGTTTAAAGCCTATGTGGAACCACGCTATATTCAAGTAAAATAAACCACATACACTCGTCTTAATAGTTACATTAGAGTCCAATAACTTAAAGACAATTGATAAATACGGGATATGTAACTGGGATATATATGCAGATGTGTAAACTTTTGTAACATTATTTAGACGTTTCATGTGAATGATGTCCAGGTTCACAATCGTCATCGTATCGCAATTATTTAGGCCCTAATTTTGTGTCAACAGTTCCTGAATGACGATATCAAAATGTACCTTTTATTTAATTTTTCCAGGCGTCCACCGTTGTTATAATAGCGTTAGCCAATTTATTATCTAGTTTTAACAGTACTCTTACTCACACATTTGGTGTGCGAGAAGTTAGTAATTTTTTTCTCGGGGCCATTCCAAAATTATGTCCTCTGTAACGTCTTCAATAGTGTCACATGGACATACGGAGCATTGAGAGTGTTAGGTTGATGTAAAAAATATTTGATTACGAAATTGACACAAAAAATGAAAAAAGAAAAAATGGAGGTCAATGATGAGAAGTTGACATCGCATATAATGTTTAAAATGACATCAATATCTAAACAAAACGCGCAATTAGGCTCGGGGAGACACTTATATGCGCACGCACGAAAACGAGTGACAAAATAGCATTTTCGTTTGTCTCCCCTTTATCAATACTAAATTGCCCTTTATAACCAAACCATTTAAGATTGTTGCTTCCTTAAAGATTGCGGATGTGAATTTTGTTTGTTTCAATTTTTTGCCCGACAACTTTGATAAGTCCGATTCCCCCCCCCCCCCCCCCCCCCCCAAAAACATATGAGATCAAAACGTATAGGCCCGCTCAACAGATATGCCGCTCTTAAATGAACCAAAATGGGTGTATAAATGGTGTGTGCTCCTTTTGACAGAGCGGGAAATTCCTATACCATAATTCCCATTTTCTACCTTTAAGCGTTAATATTTCACCCGCAACCCCCTAATCTTAACAGCCTTTCCCTATTCTCATAACTCAATTCGCGGTATAGGTCCGTCATTCCTCCAGTTTCGTAGGAGCCTTTTATTCTTTCGAAAACCAATTTAAAATGAAGTAATCTGAATCTCATATTGTCCGTCAATGTAACGTCTCCCATAACTACCGCTTATTATTGATTCGGGAAATGCAATCTACATCTGAAATAAAAAGCGGCACATTTGCACTTGCCCCAAACATTTAGGCCTCTATAGTATACAATCGTATAGCAGTATTAATTAGCAAAAACAAATTGAAAATTACCTTCATCAGAAAACAAGCCGGTGTACATAGACAAGACATACACGTCTATGGAACCTGTAAGCAATATGGGGTTTTCCCACGTCCCGGTTAAAATTAAACACATTATTAACACTCATCTTAATTAGTTACATAGGTCATAATTAAAGCAATTGAATAAATGTAACTGGGATAATTATATGCAGATTTGTAACTTATTTAGACGTTTTTATGTGTTTATGATGGGTTCATGTTCACATCGTCCTCTCGCAATTTTTAGCCCACTATATTGGTCTCAAGTTTCCCTGATAACGATATAAATGTACCTTTTATTTATTTGTTCCAGTGCGCCACAGTTTTGTTATAATAGCGTTAGCCAATTTATTATCTAGTTTTAAAGTACTCCTTATCTCACACATTTGAGGTGCGAGACGTTAGTGTTTTTTTTCTTGGACAATCCAAAATTTATGTCCGCGGTAACGTCTCAATAGAGTACATTCCTACCGGAGCATGAGAGTTATGTTTGGATTATAAACATATTTAATGCGAAATTGACAAAATGAAAAAGAAAAATCGGGTCGAATGATGAGAAGTTAACATCGTAAAGTAATGTTAATCTATGATGCATATTGAACGTTTCCTGTCAGATTGGTATACGTGTTCCAATCATCGTGGTTGGTGTTAAATAGTTGTCCTACATATTTTACATTTTATAAGCAAAGATTTCCGATTTGATTTTGTGTTTCCTATCCCACCATTTCTTGCATATATTTGTTGAGACGTTATTTTATCTTTGGACCAACCAATATTCATGTCCTTTATAACACGTCTCAACAAAGTTTGCCTTTTGAACATTCGGAGCCAGTAATGTGCGTTGAAATGAATATTTCTTAGACGGAAATTGTTAAAATTAAGCACAGAATCTATAAAGAAAATCTGGCGATGGTTTCAAATGTTCAAAATTGGAGAGGATCTTTGTTGTGACGTTACTACTGTCTGTGGATTTATGTCTAGTATGAAGGTATTTGATGGTAATATAGTGTGCTCGTCTTTTAAATAAGTTGTCAGTAATGCTAAGTTGCGTTGAAAAACGTACAATTTGTTGTAGAACTTCCCTAATCATAATCATATACATACGGTCAAAGACAAAATTTTTCGACATAAAATGTTTAATTAACGAAGAAATCGCTTTTTCTGACTCTAAAGTAAATGCAACAATGCGTGCAATTTCTCTAAACTGTAGCAAAAGTAACTAAATCATTTAAATTATTTTTAAGAAAGTGTGACAAAAAAATTACATTACCCTATAACGACTTATAGCTTTGTACAAAAAATATGTAGTAAGAGCATGCCCAGCTTGTGACCGACCATTAAAATCGAATAGCTTGTGTACGATTGGGCATCATGTCACAACATATTCGGAATACTAATCTACAAGTCTATGTAGGGTAATATAATTTTTTAGTCACACGATTTCTCAAATTTTTCTGCATTTTTTTTAAATTAAGGAATTCATATATTTGATGCATAAATACGATATAAAATAGCCTGCGCTGTGTGTACCTTTCAATGTTTTTATGAGAAGAGCTTACATTGCTGGCGAAACAAAAACTGTAGAGCACATGTAGTCGTGATAGTTGCATTTCGTGTAGGAATCACCCTGTACAAATACATTAAACGCAAGTAATATTTATTCAAATTTGATCCTTAGATCAATGCATTCTTAAAATATTCCAATTTTTCTGCCATGAATGTGGATGAAATGGTGTCCAAGAAAAGTCTATGTATCGACAATTTTTCATTTTTCTGCCGTGAACGTGAGAATTATTTGATGGTGGCTGAGGGAAAATTGCGAAGACGATTATTATTAATCCTTTCCTGCCCGGAATGCCAGTGCGATTTTATGGTGGCAGGCAAGTTGTATTAAAATTTTTTCTATATGATTTCGTGTTACACGCCAGTCATATTTCCGATAGTTTCGTTACGAAAGTGAATGCAGCCTTGATGCAAATTATTACCTTTGTTTAACATTTAATTGAACACTTAATTTTAACACACATCATAGTTACGTATATTAACGAGGAAATACTATGATCTTGGTTTCTTGCACTTATTAATGGTGAAAGGGGTTGGGGTGTGTGGAGCCCCTTAGCACTAACGGGATATTCTATACTGCACTGCTTTGTTTAGTTCGACGTCATATAAACGCCAGCAAATTTGACTATATGTTTGTCCAAATATGTATAGCAGACTTTATTATTAAAATATACTATGCATTTTCAATTACTAAATTACTATAATTAAATCATAATATATAAATGACACAGATCTTTTTTTTTGTTGCAAGTACTCTTTATGGGATGTCTGTCAGGTTTTCTGTAACTTAATCATTTTATCATAACCTGACTTATACTAATCTTGTGTTTTCTGATTGTACTTAAAAACATTTCTGTAATTCGTGAAATTAACTTACAATTACTTCAGTTGCCCTAATATCATTCAAATTTCCAGATGGCTGACGAGATTCTCATTTGATACATGCGTTCGCGCTTGCAAAGTAAAATATTTACTCAAGACCAATGGATGCAAACATTTGATCACACAACATCCAATCACTAAACTGGTATCCTAATAATATCAGAGAAGAAAGCCACGTGTAAGCATCGTACTGAGCGGACGGGGTAAGTTATTTCCCACGCAGTCAACTTTTTCGGAGCACAAATCGATCGATAATGTATTGAACAGTGTACATGTGTACATGTTACCATGGCAACTGCTCCTTTCAACCAAGAATGCATTCATGAAAGTATCGCATTCTACCAAGGTACCAAGCGGCGCATGCGGTTTATATTTTACTTTTTTCTTTCTATTATCCTAGGTTCACATTCAGAATTTTATTTCCCGAATTTCACGGAAAAGTGAACATTATGATATATCACATTTCAAGAATTTATATGGGACACAAGAAGAGCGTCACAAATTTAAAGAACCGAATGAACAACATCCTTCCTAAGGCTAAGAAAGACTACACACAAACAAAACAAAAGCAATCAGTAAAAGCGAATTTTACTTTGTTCACTGATGTGCCTCACGGAAGAACTGATAATTTTTCTCACAGAAAGCTAACGACAGGGTGGACGTCCCTGTCAATCAAGCTTTAGATTCAATTGTTGGAGCTTGTTAATCGCATTCGATTGTTGAAGTTGATCACCGTGTATTGATTACTGATTAAGCGGTGTCCTTTATTGCTTATTCACTGACCCTTGGTGCCCCTATCGCTGCCCGCTCATACACACATTACCCGACTCCATACAACAGTTAATTTACTTTTACCACGGCCCTCCTGAAAAACAGCTGAAATTGTTTGAGGTTCACACATTTTTTACCATATAACATCATCTTTTGTCTTTTTTCATATTCATCTTTTTTTTTTCTTTCTGTCTTTCTTTCCCTCCTCCTCGGCCCAAAGTGGCGCAATTCCAAGCGGCCCATGTGGAAAATTCCATCCGCCTATGAACAATATAAGTATGAAACTTAATTTGGTAAGGATTTGTTCAAAATCGCATTTTGAACAAAAAAAACACATTTTTTAAAGGCAATGCTCATCAACTATTGAAACACAAAGTAGTCAATAACACCGCGACCTAGCCAGAAACAATCCGCCATTTTGGACTTTAGTAGTAGTAGTTAGTAGTTTATTTGGGTTCCAGCCAATGTTCAACAACCGTTGATACACTAAAGTAAGAGTCGAAACAAAACTTTTGACTTTACTGTATTCATTTATTTTATATTGATTTGTGACGGCGTCCTCGTCCGTTAAGATCAGAAAATTTTCGTATTAAAATATGATTTCCTCCAGAAATAATGAAAACAGTTGCAAGCTATAAGTTTCCTATGAAATCATTAGTTTATAGAATCGCAATACTAATTTAGGATCACTTATTTTTTAAATGACACTTTTTATCTCTGAAATAATTTTTGTCGACAAAAAAATAATTTCTTAGTTTATACATTTAAAAAAATGCAGTCAAAATGGCTCCAAAATCGCGGCCTACTGGAAACTTTTTTTGCCTTATTGCTTGGATATTTAATCAGCCTTTCCTTCCAGATCCGATTCTAAACCCAAATTTGTCCGTGTACATTGCAGAACAGAAAACTTTAGCTTGCCTATACGGGCGAGTAATAAACAGCGGCACCCGCCCGCCAACTTGCGGTACACGTGGTCGAAATAAAACTGCGGCCGGCACTATATGAACGAATGTCGGGCGTGGATGTCCGTTGAAAACAGTGTATACAACAGCGCCACTATGGGCGCCCACGGTGATTTGGATGAGTGATTTGGGCGGCTACCTGGTCACGATTTTCATCGCGTTTTCTGTAGGGTTTTCACAAGTAACAATAGTTGATCGCCCATTGTATGAAAACACTTTAAATCGCGACGGGTTGAACAAACGCGACACTTATGGTTTACAGTGTCTCCCAAGTGAGCTCCCCACAGCTGTTTGAAAGTCTCATTTATTATAACAAAACGAGAATAAAACACAAAATATCAACGGCGACACACTTTTGACAACTAATTTGGAGTATTTATGCCACTAACTACATCCTGTGTAAATTTGATGAAATTTCATTGCGGGCAAATATGATTTTTCATGAAAATGTAGTTTTACACGTCTTTCTATGGGAAATAGGCATATAGAGGGTGCTATAACATATACAAATTATGACCTTTGTAGGCCTATATGGCAAGATTCCCGCAATGGATTTTTCTGATTTTTGCGGAGATAATAGCTCTTGCATGTCCCTACCTATATCGGTTGTCAAAATTGTGTAGCCATTGCTTAAAATTGCTCTAAAAATAAAAGAGACAATTTGCATGGGGTCAAACATCTGTGTCCCCTGCCCTCCTTCGAGGCATCCGTCGTCAAGACGTGCACCGAAGGATGAGCCGGAAACTCCATCCCCACCTCGAGGTTGGGACGGTGCTTCCACCAAGCGAGCTTGTCCCTGATGAGCTGAGTCATCGGAACAGAGTGAGACAGAGGATGACGACTGGACCTGAAATGTGCTAGAAGATGGAGTTGTATCGCTCACATATGGAAACGGCAATACGGAACTAGGTCCACTAGGCTGGCCATTAAACCCAACACCTTGAGCCATGCGCGTGCCGGCGCGACTGAACACTCGCTCAGAAGCGTGACACACTGCAGGGTGTTCAACACCCGCTCTGGTGATGGAAAAGCCAGCCCGTGGACCAGATCCAACTTCGCACCCAGGAACAAAGAGTTTGAGAAGGAACAAAGTTGGACTTCTTGTGATTGACAATGAAGCCCAGGCGGGATACCGTGTCTACTACCAACACAGTATCCCGTATAGCAGAATCTCGAGTAGTCGAATGGATCAGCCAATCGTCGAGATATATACTGATGTTCACTCCCCGTCGTCGGAGGTACGCTCCCACAGCTTGAATGACGCGGGTAAAAACCCGAGGAGCAGTCGACAGGCCGAAGGGCAGGCATTGAAACTGATATGCCTGCCCCTGCACTCGAAAATGGAGCCATTTGCGATCGGAAAGGGCTATGGGAACGTGCAGATAAGCGTCCTTCAAGTCGAGAGAAGTTGCCCATGCGCCCTTGATAGGACACTTGAGGACAGAGGCTAGAGTCTCCATACGAAATCTCTTCGGCCGAATGAACTTGTTCAGCGGTTTGAGATTCAGTATTGGACGTCAATCTCCGGTCTTCTTCGGTGCAAGAAAGAAACTCGACCAAAAGCCCCCCTTGAAAGGGGGATAGACCGGGATTATTGCCTCTTTCCTCAGGAGCTCCTTCACCTCGGCAAGAAGGACCTGTCTCTGAATTGGACACAGCGGTAACACCGTGTCCTTCAGATGAGGGAGAAATGGGGGAGGAGCTGTGAATTCTAGTCGGTACCCCGACGAAACCACGCTCTGAACCCACTCGCCCGGGTGAATACTTGTCCACACCCGGGCGTACTTCATCAAGCGGCCGCCCACTGGCCATATGACCACCAGTGGCTGATCCAACGATGGACAAGGTCGTGGACACGCGGCCGCCGCACCCTCAGGTTGACTTCTGCTTTTGCTGAGTCTTAGGGCGCTTGCCCTTCGACCCGGACTGGCCAGAAATCGCCGGCCTCTTCACACCCTTGCCCTGAGCAGCAGGTGAAGGGGTGAAAGCTGGCTTGGTGGTAGAAGCCTGAGCTGAAGAAGTGGCAGGAGGTTTGGAAGGATTAGTTTTGTCCTTCTTGCGTTTCTTCTTGCTCTTCCCCTTCAAAGACAGCGCTTGCTGTTTCTCGGAGATGGCTTGCTCGCTTTCCTGGCGGTCAGCTACTTGCTGAACCACGGAAGTCTGGGCCGCGGGAGTCTTCACAAGGTGGCCATACCACATGCTTTGACCGCTTCAGCGACCTTCGGTTAAGTTCGGGACTGACATCGGAAATGTCCCGAACATTCAGTCACATGATTGTAATCTCTTCCCAACACGCAATACAGTGTGTGTGCGTGTGTGTAACACAATAAGCGTGCGGGCCGGTACGGCAAGAGAGACTCGTTTCTGGTCTTCGACGTCAAATCCCAAACAAAAATAATAGCACGTTTGATCATCGGACAAATCTACACTGAAGTACGCACGTTTTCCAGATGTTTTACGCTATTTTTCGATATGCAATGGATTCTAAAATAAATATAGTGGGACATATGAATGGCTGAGAGACTACTACTACCTGTGGATGCAGTATTGAAACGGTAAGTGCCGCCGACATTGGACTTTGCATTACCCAAAATTTGATGTCATTGTTTCAGCAGGCTGGAATAGCTTTTGTAAGTACCATACTTTCGACCACTACACCGCAGCACCGGTCAATTTGAGAAAAATGACAAACGCACTTTTGCCCATATCTTCGCTAATATATTTGGCCTACAGATTTGATTGACCCTATTTTTTAAGTTATCATGTCACCTTTTCAATGAAAACAATTTCAATTTGAAGTAACCTATTTCAAAATAATATGGTTATTCTTAGCCTAGTGTTGTGCGTGCCTAAACCTAGTCACCGGGTGTTTCGAAAGATCAGACCTCGAAACAACAGACCTCAGACCTCGAAACATCAGACCCGGAAGTGAATTCACTTCCGGGTCTGAGGTCTGTTGTTTCGAGGTCTGGTGTTTCGAGACATCCCCCCCCCCCCCCCCGGGTGTTTCAAAACACCAGACCTCGAAACACCAGACCCGGAAGTGATTTTTCCCAAATTCACGTGATGTTTGTTTGATCGATAAAAGTCATTAATCTTATTAGTATTGTAAGTTTACCGCAATGTTTCGTGAAGTTAATCACCGAAGTCCCAAGTATTTAGCCCGAATATGTCATGAGGAAGCGTTCTTCATTAATTATACTGAACATTGTGTAATCTTTATCTTACGCTTGCAGGCCTACAATTTACATTGCGAGGTGCATCCAGCAGTCTAAGCGTATATACTATTGCCACGCCTGTACCATGTTGGAAATACGGCAGAACGTTCACGGGCAAAACATGGTCGCCGAAGTTGTATTCGATGCTCAATTTTAATAATAATATTTGGCGATCTTTAATTGAAGTGACAGGAGATGATTTTTTTAGGATACAAATTTCTCTCAAATTTCACTGGATCGGTTGTAGACCACCTACCGAGAACGTTTCAAAGGTTTATTGGACAAACAGGTGCAAAAGAAAACCGCAAACCTTGTTTTGAACTTGCCTGCTATCGTAATCGTTCCCCATAGAAAACCATGCTTTGACCTTCTGTCGTGCACGACAGAAAGTACTAAATCATCTTATTACATAAAGACGGCGTATTCGGCTTATTCACTTCAGGTGTGATCTAATACATTGGTAAGCATTCCAAATATGTAAAAAAAACGGGGTTCAAGAAAAATTGGGGGCGCTTCTTCCTGGAAATCTCATGTCTCTTTAAGCGATTTTTAAGACAAATTGCAGCAACTCGCGTACGCAAGAACATGATTCTGCTCCGGCTGAAAAAAGCCAATTTAATAATTACAAATTTTTGGGGTAGTTTCATAAGAATGTTTGCATTTAAAAAAAGAAAGGGTGTGAAATAGCTTGAAATGTGGCGGGTGGGGGACCGTGGGACTGACGTAACCTGAAAATGGAAGTCTTTAGAGAACTGAAATCCGTTGAATAAGGTCTTGTAGAACTGTAAGGGAAGTAAATTCGGGGTCTGTGGAACTGATTTTCCTCATAATCAAGCTTGAAGAACTGCAGATTAGGCGTATGAAAGTCGATGTTATGTTTCCCGTAACCCGCCCGCGTTATGATTTTCTGCCCGCATTTGAGATGCTGAAATCTCTAAAAAGTTCATTATTTGTATTTTAAAGAAAATATCAAGGTTTCTTCTTGTGATCACATCTTGTGAATGTGATTTTAGTAGAATTTAAACCAAAGAACAGTTGCAAAATCATTTTTTCATCGCAGATGTTTATTTTCGTTTTGGGTACAGCCTCCTACGTATTGTACGCACCACTGTCAGTGTGTATAATTCTGCTGTAGTGTCCATACGATCGTGGGGAAGAAATATGACTCGGGGCGACCCGATCTTGTGTGCCTGTAGTTTCTGTTAGTAAGGGTACACCGCGTGTGTGTGCACGTATGTAATTAGTCCCTGCCATGAGTAAATGAAGTAGCCGATGTAAAATAGGGATTTGTGATCTGTGGTGTCTTGTGATTGGTTGATTGATTTGTTAGGACTATGTGTGTACGTGGATATGTTTTGCGGAAGGCGCTGAGAGGATGTGATTTGGTGTATACATGCCCGATGAACATGACTGTCTGTTTTGCGGTAAGAATTATCGTTTGCATGATAGCAGTGGATATAGGCTTATTGTATGACATCATGTATACATGATAAATTACATTGGTGAAATTATCGCATTATGACACCATTGTGCAAAGAAAATGTAATGTAATAGATGTAATAAATGGGATTATTTTGTTTTGCACAACGATATGGGAGAAAAAATCAAGGGTTTTGTCCCCGGTCAGTTTATTTATATGACATAATGCTGAAACCACCAAAATTGTGGTGTCATGTTCGCGGAGCCTAATTGATGTGCAGTGATTCGGCGTATTTTTGTTCTCTTGCACGAAGGAAACTCGTGTGTTATAGTAGATAGATCAAGTTATTATTTCTTTTGAGACCCCAATACTTGCTATGTAACTAGTAGAAGTAGATGTGAGTTAGAAGTGATCTGGGAAGTGATTGAAATGAATTTTGATAAATGTGGGGAAAAAGAGGATTATTTTTATGTAGAATGGATTGGGGCCCGTGCAATTTCCTAAAGAATTATGATAATGATATCGAAATTAGCAAGTACAAAGGATCTGTTTAACACTTATGTTATATTCCCGTTAAGTTATTTCTCAGGGTAGAGTGTCCAACCCATCGTGTCACCGGAAGAAAGTTTAAGACTGCGTCAATTGTTTGGGAAAAAGGCATGTGGCCCAATTACCTGTATCAGGAATGAACTAAAATAATCTACTTTAATTTACATTGAGAGTGCAAAGCCTTTTTGTGTTCCCTTCATATCCAAACACAGCCGCGCAAAAGTCTATACCATCTGCTATCGAACCACATGTTTCAATAAATTTAGCGTTAATGTTAATTTCCATCCATTGCACTCCCCTCATTCACTGCCAATACCTTCAATCAAAAGTACCAGAGGTGACAAGATGGTTGAATTACTTAGTTCAAAATGTAACAGTAATAACATTTAGTACTATTAGCTATTTTATATATTTCATAATGCGTCATGTTACAAGCTAATCTCATGTACTCTAATAAAACACTGTTGCCTTATTATTGGCATGTGCCTTAGGGAACTTTCAAGAGTATACAATTAATTTTATAGGTTGACATAACTAATTCAATGAATTATCCAGCACACCATCTAAGACAAATTGAAAAATTCTCAATAAATGTAAGAAAACTACAAGAAATAGCAAGCAGTGCGCAGCTACTTTACCTGACAAATTAATTAAACCCAAAACCGCTTCCTCCTACCTTTTAATCCAATGTACTGTCAAGTTTAATTGATATACTCCTTTATATGTAGTCAAAAAGAAATGTAGCAGCTTAACCCAAATCACTAATCAGAAATATTAAAGGTTTGCATTTCGTGAGCCTAGCCTTCATTCTTGTTTTTTTGTTTCACACTAGATATCCCTGGAAACAACTTATTCCAAAATTTCAGTTGATTCTGCTTGTGCGTTTTAAATGTTATGCCAAATGTGCATCACGCTGCCAAACCATTGGGACTGTCTTGTTATTCCCCTCCGCTTAAAAACACAAAATATGAAGTTACAAATATCTTTTTGAAAATCGCTTTTCAACCTAAAATTCGGCACACATACTATACTTAAAATCCAAATTCAATGATATAAATCTCAAACTTTTTGTGGCACGTTTCAGAAGTAACTGGACGTGTGCATCACTAAAGCCCTTTAAAGGACATAGTCAGATTTTTTGGGAAAAAAAGAATCAAGCTCATTTGACTTACATTCATAAAATATTGTGGGTTATGTCCGTGAAAGTTCGGTCTAACAAGTTTGAGCTTTTTTGAAAAATTTTAAAGTGCCAAATCAATTAAAGTGGGGCTGTATTATTTGTTTGCAAAGGCTGAATGTCAGAAAACATTGATTACATTTATATGCTTGCAAATCCAATAACACCTCAACATACAGGTTGACATTTTTACCCTATGCTATTATGTGTGAAAATTACCTGATGCTGCATTGGACACTGGTGTCCATGTGAGTCTGTACTAAAAACTCCATATATTTTTAAATACAGCCATGTATAGAGCAAATGAGCTAAAGAATTGTTTTTAAAAAACCAATGGTTTGCACTGGGCAGTATCACATTTCAAACACTCCATCCTCATCAAGTACAAGCATTCATTTCCATCTCCATGTTGCATCAGATACCGACTCTACAATGCGGACACCACACTTATCTTTAAAGATATTTTTTCCTGACATATCATATTCCCTCAAGTCATATACCAAATAAAACCCCTATCAAATACTTCATTGGAAATTTGTGTTCTTTTATTTAATACATCAATCTGCAAACGCAATGTCTTTTGCTAAATATACCGACACTACAAATGTGCACCGGACACCACGTTGCCCAAAATCATTTTTTTCATTGTACGCACCACTGTCAGTGTGTAATAATTCTGCTGTTTTTTGTTCTTTGTGTTGTAGTGTGCCATACGATCGTGGGGAAGATATGAAAGAAATTGGGAATCGGGGCGAACCCGATCTTGTGTGCCTTGTAGTGGCCTATTTGCTATGTAGTTTCTGTTAGTAAAAAAGGGGTACACCGCGTTGTGTTGTGTACGTATTGTAATTAGTCCTGCCATGCGGTAAATGAAAGTCAGAGCCGCTTTTTGTAAAATAGGGATTTGTGATCTGTGGTGTATTGTGATTGGTTGTGATGATTTGTTAGGAATATGTAGTGTAGTGGATAGGTTTTGCGGAAGGCGCTGAGATGAGAGGGAGAGGTGGTGATTTGGTGTATACAATTGCCGATGAACAGTTTGACTTGTCTGTTTTGCGGTAGGTAGGTAAGAATTATCGTTTGCATAATAGCAGTGGAATAGGCTTAGTGTATGACATCATGTATACCATGATAAATTACATGGGTGAAATCTATCGCATTATGACACCATTGTGCCAAAGAAAATGCTAGTAAAGAATGCCTAATAAAATGGATTATTTGTTTTGCACAACGATATATGGGGAGAAGAGAAAAAAATCAAGGGTTTTGTCCCCGGCCAGTTTATTTATATGACAATGCTGAAACACAAAAATTGTGGTGTCCGTTCGCGGAGCATAATGATGTGCAGTGTTGATTCGGGCGTATTAGTTTTGTTCTCTTGCACGAAGGAAACTCGTGTGTTATATTAGATAGATCAAGTTATTATTTCTTTGAGGACCCAAATACTTGCTATGTAACTAGTTAAGAATTAGATGTGAGGTAGAAGAAGTGATCTGGGAAGTGTTGAAATGAATTATTGGAGTATAAATGTGGGGCAAAAAAGAGGATTTATTTTTCTTGTAGAATGCGATTTGGGCGTTGCAATTTCCTAAAGAATATGATAATGATATCGAAAGGAGGCCACAGTAGTACCAAAGGTCTGTTTTTTAACCACTTATTTATATTCAGTTAATGTTATTTATAATAGAATCAACCCACTTCCGTGTCACCGGAAGAAAGTTTAAGACTACGTAAATTAGTTGGGAAAAAAGGCATGTGCCCCAATTTACCTGTTTCAGGATGAACTAAATAATATAGTTTTCAAGTTTACATGGAGAGTGCACAGGCCTTTTGCCCCTGTTCCTTCATATCCAAAACACAGGCGCTCAAAAAGTCAGTAACATTGATATTCGAACCCACATGTTTCAATAAATTAGCGTGGAATGTTAATTCCCATCGACTGCACATCCCCTCATGTAATGCCAATACCTTCAGGAAAGTACTACTACAGGTAACACGTGGTGAGAATTTACTATAGTTTCACAATGTAACAAGTAATAAAATTAGTTACTATTAGATATTTTATATATTTCATAATGCTGTCATGTTACAAACTAAACTCAGCTGAATAATAAAAAACATTGTTGCCATTTATTGGCCATGTGCCTTTTTTGGAACTGTAAAAAGAGTTTACATAATTATGGTTGACATAAACTACATTCAATTGCAGTAATCCAGCCACACCATTCTAAGAAAAAAAATTGAAAAAGTCTCAATAAATGTAAGAAAACAAAAGAAAGTTGCAAAAGACAGTGCCCCGCAGACTACGTTTACCTGTCCCCCCCAAATAATTAAACACAAAACACGGGATTCCTACCTTTAATCAATGTCATCCCAAGCTTAATTGTACTTCCTTTATATGTAGTTCAAACAGAAAAAATGTAGCAGCTTAACCCAAATCAATCAGAAAATATTAAAGGTGGGTGCATTTAGTTGATCCTAGAAAATTCATTTCTTGTTTTTTGTTTCACTAGATATCCCTGGAAAAAAAACTTTACTTTCAAAAAAATTTCAGTTGATTCTGATGCGTGCGTTTTAAATGTTATTGCCAAAGGTGTGCCATCACGCCTGCCCATGGGAACGGTTTGATTATTCCCCTCCGCTTAAAAAAACACAAAATATGAAGTTACAAATATTCTTTTTGAAAAAAAATCGCTTTTCACGGTTAAAATTAGGGCAAACACATACTATAATTAATCCAAAACAATTAAATGATATAAAAATTCTCAAACTTTTTGCTGGCACGTTAGAAGGATTGACTGTGCCATCACGAAATGCCCCTGTAAAGGAAATATGTCAAGATTTTGGTCAGCTCAGTTTGAATACATTCATAAAATAATGTAATTACATCACAAAATGCCCGAAAAAAAAAGAAAAAATAATAACAATTTGATGTAAATTAACCAAAAAATAGAGGCCAGTTTAATTTTTGCTTTTTGGACATACAAAGAAAACGGGCGGATTTTTAGCCACGGCTTCATTGATCAAAAGCGCCCAACTCGGTGACGATCAAAGTGATGACCAAAACAACGTGTTGACTCGAATTGTGATTGCTGAACTTTGTAATATTGATGGATATTACTGTAAAGTAATAATAAAGATTAGAAAAAAAATTACAGAAAATGACATATGTGTTTCATTTAGGTGTGTTTAATTCTTATTGAAGTGGCCAACACTGCGTATATGATGGTCACAACGACCGTTAACATTATGGATGGTCATCACTTGACGTCACCATTTGCCTGCGAATGGATTTTTCGGAATCGTTTTAGAGTAAGCTATTGGGTGGGAAATTAAAAGTGCAAATACTCAACAAATGTGCGAACCAATTTTCAACGTATATTTTGATTTATATGTAACTACGTTACTTAAGCTTTCCAATCCAACCAAATTTCCAAATATTCAGAATCATGACATTATTTTCCTTTAATAAATTTGCATCACCAGACAAATGCTATTAATACCAAAGATTCAAACACAACCCCCTTTTGTTAATGTTTCAAAAAAAAAAAAAAACCCCACATTTCATTATACTTTAAATTGTAAATCCTGCTGCCACATGCTAGAAGCTAGTTTACATGTTATGTAGATAGACAAATATGTTTAAGTAATCTGTTCATGTATTGTATAGTGTATAGATAATTATATTAGGCCGATGTATTCACCTACTCTTAAATGTAAACGAGATGTGAAAATTTCCACGCCCCAAAAGAGTGAAAACTCTAGTAAACCACTCCAAGGAGGTAAACGAGGGACAACACTTTCGAGGAGTGTACCAGTGAAACGAAGGACACACAAAAACGAGTGGAACATCCACTCTTTTGGAGTTGATGTTTACTCTTTTTGAGTGAGAAATTTCACTTTTCTTTTTAAGTACAAACCACTCATATTTTGGAGTGGTTTTGAAAAGAGTTCACTTTTTGGGAGTGAAATTTCACCTCGTTTACCTTTAGGGAGTTTATGACATCCAAATATAAGGAACCTAACAGTTATTCATTATCCTCAATTGATATACGTAGTCAATACTCATCGATCATCCGGCCTGTAAATTGGTAAATAACAAAAAAACCTTGACCTAATTAAAAAACCTGAGGCTTTCCAAAATCATGTTTACCAAAACTTATTGCTCATTTTTAATTCATTAATTTATAGCTCCTTTAAATGTAATAATTTTTAACTTAAAATCACCGATTTCAGCCAAAAAAAAATTCAGTTTCCTTATGGCTGACCCAACTAAACAAAAAAGTGGTTAAAAAACCAATTTCCCCCGTATGCCATCACTAATAGCGCCACAATGGAATTAAAATCATCAAACACTTGCCTAAACGACATATCCGTCCAAAAATTGCCATCTTCACCACAATATTGCCCAACATTTCCAATAATGTAAAAATACACCAGTATTATATATTTTCTAATGTAAATCAAACCCACAGCTTAAAATGTCAACTAACTTTATTTTTGTACACTCTCATAATAAATATTTAGTATCAACAAGTTTATGGGTCAAAAACTGTTTTGTATTTCTCATGTACTAGTCTTTCCAAACCATCCATGGCCACTAACGACGTGAGATTGTCTTTTTTAAAGACTATTCTTGTTAAATGTGATGGTGGCGGTTTGGATTTGACACAAGATATTTTAGTATTATTAGCACGTGAAGGTGGTGATGGAAATTGAAGAATTTGCTGTTTATTCAAATTACGCATAATGAATAATGAAAAAATGAATGAGTTGCCTCATTATGATTTGCAAAAATTGTTACGGGAAAAAGTAACCATGACATTCATTGGCCTTATGTTAAAAATAAGGGTCTTGCGGACTGGCATTCAAAAGGGTAGGGGGTGTGTTCGAAAGATCTTAAAACAAGTGTTAACTCAGCAGTTAACACATTTGTTAACATTTGGGGCAAATTACCGGCACAAGTATTGTTTGGTAGCTAATGCGCTGTGGACGTGGTTAGGGGTGAAAATTCAAGCTTCGAAAAACTACGTATTAGGGTGCTTTTGTGATTGCTTGGGCCATGGATGATACTCCCTCGCCTCAACTTGAGCAGTGCCCCCCCGGGGTGTTACCCTGATTTTGAACCGTGTGTACACACGAACGGGTGTGTCTATATGTGACAGCGTTAGTTGGTATTCCTGGCCCCGTGTGTCACACTGATTGGTGTGTTGTACACACATTCTCTTTGTATGTCGTGACAGAGAATGTACC
This sequence comes from Ophioderma brevispina, assembly GCA_023653785.1. Classification (NCBI taxonomy): domain Eukaryota; kingdom Metazoa; phylum Echinodermata; class Ophiuroidea; order Amphilepidida; family Ophiodermatidae; genus Ophioderma; species Ophioderma brevispina. Next base: position 5,709 of record JAMKCH010080558.1, on the reverse strand, counting down.
CAATATGAGCGAGACATCACTACTTCATAGCCGCCGATCAAGATTACTATGTCATATGCCAGGTAGAAGAGAGTGTGTTATAGACTATGTGGTGATGATTTGATGTTGTAGTAATGCATCTTTAAAAAAAATAAAATTGGCCTAAGGCCCGACCCTATTTTGCACTGGCCCCGTTACTCCAATACAACAATTTGTGTTTGGGCCTTAATAGCGGGAAACCCTCTGTAGGTGACCTGCACGTGAACGTGACAAGAAGGGTATATGATCGTGGTTGCCATAGTTACCAACCGCAAAGTCCTCAAAAGAGGGGTGAGGTCACGCGGTCGTCTGCTATCATCACTGGTAGCCAAGTTATATTCAAGTTAAAATTATCGTACTGCTTTTTAATTTTATGTTATCAATTGAACATTTTCCCGTACCGTGCACAGCATGTTGGTTACAAGTTTATGTTACATTATCAAGAAAAAATTGAACAAGAACATTACGCTCAAAGGTTTGAAAAGTTCACTTTTTTGGAGTGGGCCCTGTAAACCTGTAGTCCTCTAAAAAGAGTGAAATTAACTCCTTTGCATTTTACGAGAGCAAACATTTAGGAAACATGGAAAATAATTAAATGGCATGGCAAAATTTTCACTACACAATGCAAAAGGAGTAGTAGTACTACCTCATATCTGCCCACCACATGGACCTAAAAAGTAGACCAATTTTAATTATAGGATACAGGACTTCACGGTTCTGATAACAAACCCTGCCATACCCCAGTTCCGATTATAGTAACTAGGCAGTAGTTTAACTCAATTTTTTTTCCCAAAAGTCAAAGAGACCCTTCAGGTCATTTGTCAATCGAGTCAAAATGAAAAATGAAGGGTCAAAAATTTTTATTTATTGAAAATTGAACGTGTCAAAAATTTTGTATCGTTGTTTTAACAGCAGGCTTTACACCCGGGCTTTACACGTAGCCAAAGCCTGTGCTTAAGGGCAGGCTTAAACTCTTTGTGGTAAATTTTAATGGTAACTGATGAGATTGCCCTTTGATTGTAAATTATTCAATGGCCCTTTTTAAATGGTAAAATGATCCAGTAAACCTTTAAATTGCAACGATGGCATGGCCCCTTTAATTCGGAAATGAATGAATGACCTTTTTAATCGGAAATGTGGTGGAATGACCCTTTGTAAATTTATGAAGACACTGTAATTGGTAAATGAAGGAATGACCCTTAATTGGTAAATGAAGAAGAAATGACCCTTAATTGGTAAATGAAGGAATGACCCTTTAATGAAAATTCAGGAATGACCCTTTAATTGGAAAATGAAGGAATGACCCTTTAATTTGTTAAATGAAAGAAAAGAATGACCCTTTAATTGGTGGTAAATGAAGGAATGACCCGTTAATGGTAAATGAATGACCCTTTAATTGGTAATGATGGGAAGGCCCTTTAATTGGTAAATGAAGGAATGACCCTTTAATTGTAAATGAAGGAATGACCCTTAATTGTGTAAAATGAAGAATGGTCCTTTACTTTTGTAAATGAAGGAATGACCCTTTTATGGGTAAATGAAGGAATGACCCTTTAATTGGTGGTAAATGAAGGAATGACATTTAATGGTAAATAAGGAACGACCCTTTTAATTGGTAATGAAGGAATGACCCTTTAATGGTTAAAATGAAGGAATGACCCTTAATTGGTAAATGAAGGACTGCCCTCTAATTTATGACAAGGAATGAACCTTAATTTGGTAGATGCAAGAAAGAAATGCCGTTAATTGGTAGATGAAGAATGACCCTTTAATTGGTCAATGAAGGAATGACCTTTAATTGGTAAATGAAGGAATGACCCTTTAATTAGGAAAATGACGGAAGGACCCTTTTAATTGGGAAATGAAGGAATGACCCTTTAATTGGAAAATGAAGAATGACCCTTAATGGTAAAATGTATGAAATCAGTAGATCAGGATAGCGTAGATGTGGCGCTGTCGTGTATGGGCCTTTTGTACAATTTCATCCGCCTGAACGTGTCTTTGTCAAAGACGCCTCGCGTTTTATCCCCAACCGCGAGCGCGCCGAAAGGCGCGTTGTCTCGAACGCCGGCAGGAGTGAGGCAGAGCGGCGCGGGGTCTTTGCGCAAAAATTCGGTATTACCCTGGCAAGCATAATGTGTCAATCAAGATGTCGTATCGTCAAGCAACGCCCAATTTAATCGATGACAAAATCTTCAGATATTGCCCATACGATTGACGTGCCCGTCAAACTTAACAATATCGATTTTTGCACGGCCTGATTTGCATACGATGTCAAAAGCAAAATAGGTCACATCGACGAAATTTGACAGCTGCGAACGTTGAGTCCGTACGGTAGATGAATGGCAGATGGGCTAGTTATAGCCCAGCTCTGCAGAAGAAATAAAAGTCCCCAGTAAAAAGTTATTCCACTTCCCTGCACAAACACACTGAATATGAGACTAGAATAGGGCATACGGCAGTCATTTTATCAAATATTAGTACTGCAGTGACCAGTCAAAATTGGCACTCACAGACATGACAAGTGATTTGGAACATTTAAAATGATGAATACGACCCGAGATATCAAGACAAGAAAATGTGGCATTAGCGCTGGGCGGCCACTTGTTTAGTGTGAAGTTTTTCCGGCGCGTGGGGCAGAACACCAAATTCAAGCAAAAATGAAGTCTAGTTCACCAAATTCACGCCGAGAATTTTAGGGGAACGCAACTCCTAGTGCCTAGTCTAGGCAAGAACTACCTCGGCACTTACCATGACAAGTGACCAGGCAAGGGCACCTCAAAATGTCCAACATACTGAATCAATTAAGGTGAATCTCGCCGAAACCATGGCTGAACTAGCATTGAAAACACGTGATAACCATACAAAATGGTTCACTACAATGACTGAAATTCACATTATAGTAACCGTATCACATCAGTACACGAGGCCGTAGCTTCAAAATACGCTCCTCCATATACTCAGCACCGCACCGGACTCAGCCAAGGCGCAGGCTAGTCGAATAATCATATCACCGTCACCGGGATAATAACAGATGCATTGTAATTCCACCATGATTTTCACCGGGCCGTTTCCACAGCAGCAAGAGTGTGTTTGTTAGCCATTTAATCACAGTGGCGTATCAGGATCCTCGCTTGTCAGGTGTAGTCGCTTTGTTTTGAATCGTTACCAAAAACCCAATAAGTGAATGGTTATTGTCAGGTCCACTAAACTCGTATTCTGGGAATATTTAACGGAACGATGACATCATTCATTGACAATCAACGAATCGCTATAGTTTCGGAGAAATATACCGAAAACAATAAGGAACAAAGAAAAGGAAATATTTGCCAGGAAAATGCTTGATTCGGATCAGCTTTGAGCGGTCCAGAGAGGGGCGGACTCACACAAATTGAATAAATAATCAAAAGCCTTGATAAAGGCTAGCCGGAAGCCTATGATATACTTCAGTCGAAGCGAGCGATTGGCGCGCAGTGCATAACAGGGGGGCAGGTTTTGCCCCTCCCGACGACGTTGGCCCGGGAAAAAAATTGGCAAAAATCATGCTGCTAAATCAGCCGTTTTTGAGCCCTCGACCGGGGAAAAAGTGGCACTTTGACCCCCCTGAAGGGGGAAAATTTCCCAGGTACTGGGAAATTAGCCCCCTCAGAGCGGGCAGGCCAGTTTAGTACTGGGCATGCGCTAAACCCATTGGCATACAAGACCTGCCCCAAGATCAAGTGTTACGCATGCTCATGAGCAGAAATCGCTCGCTGCCGACTTGAAGTATATCATGGGCTTTAAGAAATGTTTACAAAATTGGGTCGCACATGTATGACCTTTCACCTGTGTTATGTCGCTTGGTCATCCGATTTGGACTTAGTCTGTGAAGCCGAAATTGTCGTGCTATGAAAATTACCATAATTTTACACTTTTCAATTTTTATTTGTTCCTTAAGTTAAAACCACTTGAAACGTTTTAGGATTGTCTACCGATGTTTTTCAGCCCAAAAGTAAGTATGATTGTTGGAGATGGAGTATTATTAAGAATGCTAAAGTAAAACGAAATTGTTTTCACATTGGTCCTGAGGGGTTCTTTGCATGACTCGAGGGCCAGTATAATATGTCAGGTTGATAAAAGGCTACTCGAGTCATGCTTAGCAGGACTGGCCATACCCAAGCCCACATTTGCCCGGCTTGCCCACAAACTGAAACTGGGCGTCGAATATTATTCCTCACATTCGGGTGAAATCTTGACTTTGGAATTCACTTCCGGGTCTGGTGTTTCGAGGTCTGGTGTTTCGAGACATCCCCCCGGGTGTTTCGAAACACCAGACCTCGAAACAACAGACCTCAGACCCGGAAGTGAATTCACTTCCGGGTCTGGTGTTCAGGTGTTTCGAGGTCTGGTGTTTTCGAAACACCCGGGGGGATGTCTCGAAAGACCAGACCTCGAAACAACAGACCTCAGACCCGGAACTGAATTCATTTCCGGTCTGGTGTTTTGAGGTCTGGTCTTTCGAAACATCCCCCGGGTGTTTCGAAACACCAGACCTCGAAACACCAGACCCGGAACTGAATTCACTTCCGGGTCTGGTGTTTCGAGGTCTGGGGTCTGTTGTTTCGAGGTCTGGTCTTTCGAAACACCCCCTAGTCATAGTTCCAATAATTGTAACTTATGGCATCATCTTTTAAAATTTGGACATAATCTTTGGTGCCATAAGTTACAACTGTTCTGTAGTTCTGCTAAGCATAACTCCACATTATGTCTTTAACATGTTGTCATTAACGGATGTGGAGTTCTGCAAATACATACGTAATACCTTTTGCCTGTTAGCCTGTGTTTACAGGCCAATTCAAAGAGCCAACTTTTCACACTGCAGACGAACAAAATATCACAAGCAATTCAGAATCGAGTTGATATATGTGTTCCTTATATAATATATTACCTTTTCAGAGAGTTAATACTCCAAATTTTCTCGAAAAACAGTAGAAATTCCTAATTTTATCGGGAAACAACCTTTCTCGTGCAAGACTGGCTGGAAACCGGCCTGAATAAATGTGACCTTTGATCCGGAAGGTCACATACTGGTACCCTGGACCAACTGAATCCCTGAGCCTCTAATATACGCACTGCCGTTACAATGTGCTGCTATTCACTTGAGCCGTCATGTTTGTTAGTTTCGAACGAGGGGCTAGGGACTCAGGTACTTACTGGAGAAAACAAGAGAAAATTAAATCTTGTTGATAAACAAACGAACACGTGGTGACCCGTGTGACGTATTGCATGACCTCTGGTGCCTTGTCGATTATTGCTTCCCTTATGCATTGGAACGCTGAAGTGATTGTAGTCGCAATTTTGTTCCAATTTTGGATTTTATATTTCTTTTGAGTTTTTTTCACATATGTCATCGCATTGTATATGGTGTCAACTTGTGATTGATAGTGAAAGCAGGGATTGTTCGCTCTTTTGGAGGGAATTTGAGATCGACAAAGTTGAGGTAGGTGACAGGCAAAAGGTATTACGTATGTATTTGCAGAACTCCACATCCGTTAATGACAACATGTTAAAGACATAATGTGGAGTTATGCTTAGCAGAACTAACTGTTCTGTGGAGTTCCAATGCCATTTAAGGTTTGAGATGTTTTGAGATGTATATTTCCTAAATAAAAATAAAAAATAATTTTCTTTTGACATACATAGCATCTCTAG
>JAMKCH010080553.1:0-35125 GCA_023653785.1 Ophioderma brevispina | reverse complement strand
ACGCTGTATCTATTGAGAGAAGAAATATGCTGTCTTCAGTAGACGTACCTCCTTTTCTTCGCTCACGCTGTATCTATTGAGAGAAGAAATATGCTGTCTTCAGTAGGCCAGTACACTTTTAGTGGGCCAGCTGGATCTATTAGAGAAAAATAGCTGTCTTCGTAGACCATACTTACTTTTATTGCTCACGAAACATGCTCAGATAACTGCACAGCATGTTATCTTCAGTAATAGCATACATCTTGGAAATGTATGAATTTTGATAGTTAAAACCATAATTGTGATGTGATCAAGCAAAATGAGTCTGAAGTTGGTCAGATTCGATTTTTACTTTTCCATGTACTGTATGCCCCATTTAAAAAGCTACATTTGGCTGAAACCCCATTGAAATTGACGGCAATTAATTCCAAGAGATAATCAGGTGAGGTGGGCAAAACAATAGGAAACAAAAGACATTTTCTTCTTTGTTTGGCTAATCTCAAAATTCGATATTTTGTGACTTCCGCTCATTTTACTTGATCACATCACAATTGTTTTAAACTTCTGTGTAGTAAGTGGAAGGTCCAGTGGACCCAACATTTGTTTTTTTGTTGGCTCCCATGTTTTACGCTAAAGTATTTTGATCAACATTTTTTGTAATTACGCTAATTAGCAGTTCTGCAGATTTTGGTGGAAAAAATTAAATCACCTGGCGTTTTTAGATATAGCATTTGTGCCGCTATTCAAAACTTGTATTATCCTTAAATTGTACTTGGAGTAGTTTTTCAGGTCATTATGAGCCAAATCAATATGGAACAAGTCTTTGGGCAAATGGTTTTCGCCTTTTTCGGTGGGGGAATTTCAGTGAAGTACACAATCGGTTTTTGGACCGTCATTTTGATTGTACACCAATTTTCATTCTTTTTCCTGTTACGTGGTACTGTTTATATTACCCCTCAATACGGTCAGAGTTTTTGGTAAAGAAAATTCAATGGCTAAAGTGGTTTTGAGGGGGGTCCACATGAGCCTCCCGCCTTTTTTCATCAACAGGGTCTGCAAGACCTCTACACTTAATTGTTAATACTGCAAAACTGTGCCATTTGCACTAGGAACAATTTATAATAATGTGGAGGTCTAGTTTGCCGTTTTTCTTTGTCATGTTTTTAACAGTGCTTTATTTGAATTGTATGATCAATTTGTTGGCGTCACAGTATGTTATCGCTGGCCAGGCTGCACTTTCGCGCCAGAGATTCTGTTTAAAGATCTTAGGTCGACATCTATTTCCACGCGACAAATATGTCACATCCGTGCAAACTGTGAATCTCTTGAATGGTTCCATTAATATTCTGTCTTAGTTACATTGATTCATGCAATCTGTGTATTTGTTATTTGCTGTAATTTTATTGATGTGTATTTTAAGGTTTGGCTTCTCTGTATATTAGTTCAGTATTTATAGTTCTCTATTTTATTTTTGCCTTCTCCATACATTAGTTGTTTCCATATTTCTGCTTATCCTCGTTTGTTTCTCTTTAACATTAGAGTTTTCTGGGCATGGGTCGAGTATATATTAAAACCCTGACAGTGATTATTATAGCCCAATGGTTGACTACAATGACAACAATGACATGACGATAATTAACTCTGATGCTGAAACCCCTGAATCCTAATAAAGCTGTAGGCCATGTGTCTACAGCATTACCTTTAATTTTCAATGGACAAGTCTTTGACATATCGATGACCCCAACAACAACAACAACAACACAACAGCAAGCCAGTGATGATTAACCCTGACCCTAACCTCAAACTCTGAAACTCTGACCTCATAATCACCCTACCTATGTGTCAACAGTATCAATCTTTACTCTTCAGTGGACAAAGTCTTCTGGGCCTGAATATACGCAAATGCGATAACAGCCAATTATATAAATGATAACCAGCCAATTATATAAAATGAATTACGCTTTACGATACAATGAAAAATGTTTAATTGATGTGTGCTCATAATAATATCAAGTATCAGACACACTGAACATAGAGGACAGAGTAGTAGAAATGTATCATGTGCAATGCTCTGGTAATTGTCAGAGAATGAAGATAGCAGAGTATATTGCAATGGCCATGATGGTAATAATAATAATAAAGTGTTGAGAATATTAGGAGGGAATTATCAACCAAAAAATGATATTTTAAACACGGGAAGCATGAACAGTTTGAGTCACCATGCATGACCCTGAGAAACGTCATAGTAGTAAGAGATTTCAAATTGATCATGAACTGGGCGGTAGCTTTTAGAGCGATCTGCAGAGATACAGGAAAACACATGTTTTTTTTGGCATTATTGTTGGAAGAAAATGCTGTTGAAACAATTCAATCTTTTATGTTCACATAATCTTTTTGGTGATATTTACCTGAAATTATATTTCAGGCAGTAGAGCGCTCTGAACATGACATGTATTTCAAATGTTGATTTTCAAATATTTGTATTTTTTTTATTTTTTTTATTTTTTTTATTTTTTTTATTTAGGGAGAAAAAAAAAAAAAAAATAGGGACAGCGGTCTGCCCGCAAATAGACATCCGATTATGTGTGCAAAAAATAAGACTCATGTTTATGCATACCTAAATGCTTTGACTCTTCCCAGCTCTGTTACCCCACATAAGACCCCTTGTATAAGCATACCAAGTATGAACAATCCATCATTGTAGCAAAAAGGGCTACATTAAGTTGAAAAATGCCAACCAAAAGATGTATACTAGAGGGCAATATAATACCCTAAGTAAAACCCGCTGAATGACCTTCGACGCCCCTCATCAGTTACCGCCCCATAAGGTCCCTTGGACCATGTATAAGCATACGTAGGTATGAATTTACCCATCACTACACCTAAAATTTTACAGTAAGTTGCGAAATGTCAACCGAAAGTGTATACTAAATTGCCTTGACACACCACGGACACACCAGACTGACAGCCACACAATCATGTCTGACAAGGTCTTCAGATTGCATGGATGACCTAAAAAGTTGAGATTTTTGTATTTATATAGGTAATTGGCTTTCAAAAGGAAATAGAACAACATATGTACCTATGGCTTAGCTATTAGTTGTTACGTTGTTCTTAACAGAAAAGATTGCACATTAACGCAATTATTCTACCTTCCATCCATTTAACCGTTTTGATATATGAAATGCAATGATATTTACTTATCTTTATTCTGTCACATTTGCCATAGAATCTATGCTCCAGTTTTGACAGAAATGTAATTGAAATCAAATGTTACTAGCTAGTAGCCGGTAACTTGGCAATTATGGAATGGATAAAATTGCACTGATGTTACAAATAGCCTTTGTTTTACTATCAGTGAATCAAGCTAAAATTCAACTAGGTTGAAAAGTAACCAGTTTTATTGAATGTTGCACAAAAGTCCTTTTTTTTTCCTTACACTCTTTAAATTTTGGTTCCAACTAAAAGGACACATTTTTATTTAAAAACTTTGTATTTTGCAAGTGGGCTCACATTTACCATATTCTGCAGTTTGTATTTGGAAGCAATTTCTTTGTGTGTGTGTGTGCGTGCAAGGGTGTGTGTTAGGGTGTGTGTGTTGTGTGTGGCTTGCCTGACCGTGGTGTGGCATGGCGTGTGTGTCTTTACTTGTTGGGTCCAAGGCGACCAGAGAATGCTCCTTCTAAATCTGTTCAAAACAACAGACTCGATCAATTGGACATCACTTCTATTCCTTTTCTATACATGAGAATAATCCAGTATTTAGATATGCTATCTAAGCAGTAGATAGCAGTTGTGTGCCATTGATACATTATCAATATCAATATCATAACAATCTCAGAGCTAAAACACACCTTGTGTTTAATTCGCGCGACTTGTTTTTACAAAAAAAAGACTACCAACATATTAGCAGCTATTATACACATAGATATTTGTATTGGGAGTGACTGATGGTATTTATACGGTATTCCCATACATGCTTCCAGGATGATGATGAATACAAAACTCTACAACATTACCACTTAAATGTTGCAAACAATTTACCCACTGGTTATTGTGCCTCATATTAAAAGCTTGTAATAATAGTCTATTTAGCCTCAAAACTGACACCAACCCCTCGCTCATTTTCAACTCAAAGTTTCAATTCCGGCAGGTAGCAAGTGGTTAAACCGCGCGATTACCAAATGCAAGGAACAAGGTGAGTCAACGATGCGCCGATGGTCGCAGGCAGCCGGGAAGATGGTCCAGGTATATCTTTGCCCTAAGGGTACGATTGTAGTGTTCTACCACTGTGATCCTACTCCTAGTGCTCCAACAGATATCTACACCAAGTCCCAAGTGGAAGATGTATTAGGAGACGGTTAATTCTAACCCCACTCACCATCAGTGCACTCATGAATGTATACCAATGATACCGGCTAAGTGGTATCCAGGACAAACCTTTTGGAGATTTGACTGGTGGCATTATTGTATTTCACTAAAACTGTGGTGGATTACAGATTGATGATCAAAATATCATATTTCTTTCCTGATTGATCTGCCATGACAAAGTCTGACATTGATTTAATCTAAATGGCTGATTGAATTAAAATAAAGTCTTCCAAATTTCACACTAGAGACTATGTGAAATGGTGTGCCATTTGCCTAGGCACTTAGCACTGTTTGATTGGGGAGTGGTTCCTTTTCAAGTATACAGCAAATTGCTATTCATTAGGATTGTAAAGGAATATGTGATTAAACTTTGTGAAGCTTTTGACCGCAATATTACCAAAAATACCACTTCATATGTAAATAATGGAACTTTTAAATTTCAATTATTTATACCCTTGTTTTTTTTTTTTTACACGTTAGCATCATTACATTAACTCTATCACCACTGTCATGGTCATTCAATCAATCGTAACAATCAGTATTCAATCAAATTATTTCATATTCATATCAAAAAACATCAAGATACAAACGATACAAGAAAAAATACAAAGAAAGAACTTATACACAAAATAAGGAAACAAAAGTAAGAAAACAAATACCCAAAGCGAAATGTAATCATTTTGACAGTGATCAGATGCGTTTGTAACACCATATCTAAATTTTCTAATGATTTAGAAGTTCTAAAGTTTCTACTGAGCGTATTCCATACGCGGGGACACTGACACACAAATTTTTGATTAGAAAACACTTTTTTAGTTGTGATAAGACAGTATCATCCAAGTTTCTAATTGTTGTAGTCATGAAATTCATTTGTCGTTTTGAAAGTAATCATCAAAAGTGTAAGGCAATTGCTTGGTAAAAGCATGTCCTGGACATAAAAATATTATAGTTTAGAAAAAAAACAATTACATTGCCCTCAATCCAGATCGACCATCCAAAAAAAATATAATCTTAATGTTCTTATATTGGCAGGAAGGTGGCACCACTTCCCCATCACCACCACCACAACAACCCACCCACCACACCCAACACTGCCACCACAACCACCACCACAAACACCAAAATCCCAAACTGAAACCACCAACCATCACCACCACACCACCACCACACCATCATCAACCCCATCAACCATCCCACCATCGTCAGTGTACTAGTTTCTAACATCTTGGACACACTAAACATTAGACCCCCAAACTGTGGAGTGCTTGTCTGAAGTCCATTTTTAAGATTCCTTCTATGATCTTCAGAATGAAAAGTCCAAGGGGTTTATGAGTTAGCACAAAACATACGCATTTTTGCCACAAGCAGTAGGGAGTTATTATGTTTTTGCAGTTTATATTCGGTTCGTTTGCTTCATCTGAAATGAACCATGCACAGAAGCCAGCAAGCAATTACCTCAGCAAATATTGTCTCACTATAGTCAGATTTAAATATACCACATCATCAATGATTTAAGTGCAATTATTAGCTAGCCTTTGAAAAAATCAACCAGAAATCCTTTTTACAAGAGCTATGAACCAGAACTGGTGTTTATAAAATCATACTAATAAACAAAATGAGATATGTCTGTCTACCTGTCAGCTATGAATTTTGGTATACTTGGAAATGTGGGGATGAACTTTGGCATGAACTTATGGGCGGGACGTCTGATGTTTGTTAGTGACCCAAAGGTTTAAAGGTCACTAGAGGTCAATTTGTGTAGAAATGCCCGTTACATTGCCAATTTGGTCAAATTGAAAAGGCTAATTGACCTGAGAACAGAACAAATTTGTGCCACACAAAAGGTCACCTACAGGTCAAAGGTCACACCAAAGAGGAATGCATAGTTCTCACACAAAAATGTCCTGTGTTCCATAGTTATGTTCATGAATAAATCACTTAGTACGCTTTTTGGAGGCACCATGGAGCACAAATTTAATACTGCTGTTTCCCGTGTAAAATTAAAACAGTGTTAAGGACAAAAAATTTCGTTCGGCAGGGTTGTCCTAAAACATACTCGGTCCTAGGACCGCTTTTGATACCTGCCCTCGCGGTTTGTGATGATAGGCCTCCCACAGACCTTGACCTAGATATGTGACCCCTTTGACCAGATATGTGACCTTGACCTGGATATGTGACCTGTGACTCATAAAACACAATGAGGTGCATGTAAATCCATAAACCAATTTGGTTACAATGAAACTTCACTTTCAAATGCAGGTCAATTTGACATTTTCAGCCTATTTTTATTAACTTGACCTCCAACATGGACCTTGACCTTGGTATGTGACCTTGACCTCATCACACACTTGTGGGGATTGTCATGTGGCACCTGTGACCAAAAATTGGTTTTTAATCCATCAAGTTGTGGATATTACAGGAAATGTTAACCCTTTTCACAAAGACAACAACAAAAGACAAAACAACAACCGACTTACAGGGGACAAAAGTGATCATCAATAATTGAGGGATCCCATGTTGACCTATGACTCATGTTTGGGTCCAATGAACTTCAACTTTAAATGAGGCAATTTTACATTTTCAGCCATTTACAACTTGACCTCACATGGACCTTGACCATGGAATGTGACCTTGACCTCATCAACAATGGAGGATGCAAGTAGTACCAGGCAAATGTTACCCTGTTTCACAACAACAGACATCACAACAACCGACAATCAACAACAACAGACATCAACAACAACAGACATCAACAACAGACATCAACAGTGGGCAAAGTGATCCCATGGGTCTTCGCCTTAAAGCAATAACAGCAATTTTTTTAAAGAGTGCCCCCATCATTAAAAATTGATATTTTGCCACAGTTATGGTGGTAAATTGTCTAGGAAACTATACCCGGGAACGATAATGCTAAAAAGTGATTATTTATCATAAAATAGCGATTTGTACTTAGAATGAGATCCCAGATTGGACTTAATGGCAGAGCTGGAAATGCTACGTTTATGTCCGGCCATGAGTGAAATGTGCCACCTCAAGAACTAACCTCTAACTGGCCTTGCCTGAACCATCAAACAACTAATGGATGAGCCTCAGACACGTACATGGTGCTATTTTCCGGCTATTTCACATGGAAGGCAGTTTCCAGCAGCCGGTGATTATACGAATCGTCGATATTAATTGATTCTATTACAAAAATTAATTTTGTTTATTACACATGACTTTTTTGAGCTTAACCATTCACATGTATCGTTTACTAGCCAGTTAACCAATGCAACCATGTACAAATCTCAAAATTGAAAAATCGGTGGGCGCTCTTTTTAAAAATGTGCTATTATTGCTTAGGCAGGTGACACAAATAACTGTTGGGTGATTTCGCCATGATTACAATATTGATCAAGGAGATTTGGGTCAATGTGCTGTTTTTCTTCGAACCCTGTTTGTGGAGTCAAAATGTCACCTCGTGAACTGAGCGTTTTCTTTTGTTGGCCCAGAGTGGCTGGATGGGGTGTTGCTTGTCTGTCAGGTCTTGATGGGGGTTGCGCTGTACACATTTGAAGACTGGTTGTTGGAATGCTATATCCCCTGAAGGTATGGACGCAAGTTGTGTTTTCTCTTATGGGATCCATTTCGTTGGGTGGTTTGGTGACCCGAAGGGGAATTGTGTGGTGTTTTTGATGGGGTTGTCACTGATCTGCTTCAAGCAGCTGGGGTTCCGTGGGGAAAATTTGTGGAAGTATACAGGCATTCTTTAGGTTTCTTGGGGTTCTGGACATACCTGGATTCTGAGGGTTGTTGGCGGGATAGTTTAGATTTTGTGGGGACCGATTGGACTCTTGTTCGCTGTGATATTCGGTAGTACTATTGAGCCAGTGGGTCCTTCTATGGTGAATGATTCATGGGAGCATTTGCGCATGTGGGTTTCTGCGCGTGATTGTGGTCCTCCGGGTTGCTCATTTTGTGGCAGGTGCTGGGTCCTCTTTTCGCATTTTCTGGGTTGGTGCGGGTCCTCCTCTGTGGGGAGTCTTTGCAATTATTTGTGCCGAAAACCTGGTGATCATTTCAATTTTTCTAAATTTGAGAAAATGTTTGGGGGGTGTGGATAAAACCTCATCTCGTCTAGTACATAGTAAATTGACCTTATTTTGTATTTGAAATTTTACATCTATAGATGCCAAATTCAACAAACTATCCCATTTCACGGCCTTCCTCAAATGTTTCATATTAAAATTAAGATAGAAGTATAAAGATTGCTGAAAAAAATGACAAATTGGTAAACATTTCAAAAAATTTCTTTGACTTGGATGAGAATGAATTTACTAAATTATTATTTTTTTTATTCCCCTTTGATTTTTTTTTTACTAATAATAATTTTATAATTTTTTTAATTTTTGCCTTTTTAAAAAAATTTGGTTTGCAATTGGTCTATTGTTTTAGTTATGTCCTGACATTTGCTTGTGTTGTTTTTTTTTTTTTTTTTTTTGTTTGTTTTGTGTGTGTGTTTGATATCTGTTGATTTGTTTTGTCCGTTTGGTGGTTCGTTTTTTGCCTGTCTTTTGTGATCTGTGTCTTTTTTTCTGATAAAAACCTTCTTGTGATGAGATTCTCCATTTTCATGATTGTATTGTTATTGATTGAGGAAAACACAATCAAAAAAAAAAAATCTCATGCAGTTTTGTGTTTAAAATAAACATTGTAAGCTATCATTAATATAACTTACAGTTCATAGAGAAAAGCTTGTAAATGAAATTGTAAGAAAATTGGCCGGATAATAAGTTTTTTGCTGACTGAATCAGCTTTTAAATTTTTGATAACACAAACAAAGACGGTGTCTCAGAAGCCCGCATCATGTGTACTGTTTGAAATCCATAAAATTACTCTTTTTAACTTTATTTTTACTTGCCAAAGTTGCAAAAAAGAGGCCCAAATTTGGTAAAGGAAAACAAAATCAACTATTTCTTATCTTTCATACTGAAACCTAAGATACTTGCATTTGGAGACGAATTGAATTGGAGTAAACTATTTCATTCATTTGGATTTACAATTTACTCATATACAAAGTTGAGACTTTGATCACCCATGCATGATATGTGAACATGTCATCTATATTTTATTTTGAGATTTTGAAAAGAAAAAGGTTAGAACTTGCATATTTTGTTATTTACATCACTATTGTTGAGAAGGAGTCTATTACTGATTAGGATAACACAGGTATCAGAACCACTGAGACCATAGTGAAAACACCCAGGCAATATCAGGCCTTAGGTCAGATAGCACACCACCACAATAGATCTTTTTTTCATAAGATGCACACCAGGGATTGAGGAATCCCTAAAAACAGAAGGGTATAATGGGCTTGTTTCTTTTTTGTTATAGGTGTGGCTGTTCTAATTCCTTTGTCAAACAAATTTTCCCTTTTTGTTTGATTTACAGCCTTTTCTTGTTCTGCTTATTACTACAGGTATTTGGAACTACCAGTGCAGATTTCTCCAAATGGCTGTGATTCCTGGGCCGCTCATCCCCTCCTATAGCGGAAAATTGAGCCGGTTTCCACACCCTCAAAATGGCTTTTATATGGTGGCTGTGATTATCATCTCAATGAATAAGTAGATTTTGTTTGACTCTACATGGTTTAAAGACCAAAAGTGATGATTTTCCATGTATCTTTTACACATTAAAAAAATATGTAGTGTATTTGGTGTGTGCATCCTGCATAGCTCATATAACTATTGGTGGCCCCAATGGGCAAATAAATAATAAACTATTTCATGATTTTAAATTATACAGCATCTGCACACTGTCAATTTGGTACCATTCTCACTTGCTAGAATGGGTTACTTATGTAAGATGCAGAAGTGAAGCTACTTGATGAACATCTTATTATTTTTTTTCTAGGAAACCTTGTAAATGAGAATAATAGGATTCTCACAAACAAAAGACCTGCATAACGTTATGACCCCTGCAATTGAAGTTGCAGGCAAAATACCAAACCTGATGCCAGTTTGTCAATTTTCCCTGTGATCCTGTGAATCTTGTTTTATATCTTTGTAAGACACCTCGAAATGTATATAGTCTGGGGCACAGATTACTTGGCTTTTTTGGACTCATTTTAAAGTGACACATGCAACCACAAGGTACATACAGGCACAAGTGCAACGCACAACCACGTAGTCACCGTTTTATACATCTCGGACATTGCAAATGTGACTATTATGTGGTAATTCTCCAACTGTGACCTATGAACGGTATTGCTAAATTTGGGCTGACTCATATTTCCCCTATCTTTAACTCTGGGAAACAGTTCGTATGCTATAATAACGTACAGTTCAAAGAATGCGTTTTAACTCTGAATCAACCCCGGAATCAACACAATCTCAAGAGCCACTGGCATGGGCTTGTAGCTTTGATATTGATCCAGATTCTTATCTCTTTCATCTCAATTAATCAGTTTATGATCAAACACATGTTTAGTGAAACTACTTTGGGTACATAAACCATGTGAGGGTTCTTGCCGCATATTAAAGGGCAAAAAGATTGGCCCAGAACGATTTTCCCTACGGGTGTAGACGGGAGGAGTTTTCCCACGAGCAATGCATTGTGAGCCCCCCCCCCCTCCCAATGAGATTTCCAGATAATGTGGTAATGTGGGGGCTACAAATTAGAAATTGATCAGTGTTTAGAGCCTGGTAATGGGTCTAAAATGTTCAGGGATTTGCACGGAGCCTGTGATCACCTTCACAGTGTGCCGCTCACTGAAAAAAGGCACTTGCTTGAGGTATGTAGGTGCTACTTGCAGTTTTCTACAACTGAAAATGCCATGTCAAGGCTTTGGGTCGAATGTGCAGGAAAAGATATCTTTCTACCTACAAACTGATCCTGATTTCAATAACATCAAGAAAAAGAAAACAAGTGTCAATCTGACGTTATAGATTTTCAGTATGATGGATTTCAGTGATATTTGCCAGTTTCAAACAAATGAGCTGGTATCTAGCCATATCGGTGTCTTTCCATTTCAGAGTGAAATCTTTGCTAGTTGACTGGGAAATTCGCAGCAATGACGAACGAAAATATGAGTTTTGCAAAATTTCAACAAAATTTCCCAAGTAATTCGTACAAGCCAAGCATAGAATATGATGTTGAACCTACATTTCCTGCACAATATTCTTGAAGCACCTTTATAATTGGATGCATGTCCAAATGCAACTATCCATCAAATGTTTTTGTCGCCTGCTTT
The DNA here is from genome assembly GCA_023653785.1 of Ophioderma brevispina. Classification (NCBI taxonomy): domain Eukaryota; kingdom Metazoa; phylum Echinodermata; class Ophiuroidea; order Amphilepidida; family Ophiodermatidae; genus Ophioderma; species Ophioderma brevispina. The sequence continues at coordinate 23,544 of JAMKCH010080553.1, read as the reverse complement.
AGTCGGAAAGACGGCATATTCGCTTATTCACTTCCGGTGTGATCTAATACATTGATAATCATTTACACACTTACAAAAAGCCATGTTTTAAAAAAATGGGGGTGTTCTCTTTTTTTTTCCCCCTGGAAAATGTCCTTGGTCCCTTTAGAAAACATAGATGCCTTGGATGCATCATTTTACTTTCTGAAGCACTATCATGTACTGATTAACCCCTAATCCATCCACCTTTTTGGGGTTTTTTAACATTGTTTTTACGATGAATATGCTTTTAGTATTGTAAGCATGATCCACATGATCATGAAATTCTTGTAGGAGTTATTTCAGCGCATGGCACATAGTTTCACATAGATGAACACGATCGTAATCATCATATGAAAGGCTGACACATTCACAGGATATGTATGGCTACCAAACGCCAATGCCTAATCGCATCTCTTGTCATCCATGAGTGATGAACTCAGACAAGAACTAAATCCAATTTTGTTTATCACACCACTCTGCTACACGGCCCGGGTTCATCTCTTACATTCATCCGCGTGAACTCTCTAAGTATCATCTCAAAAGTGGACTACATCAATGTTAATTTCACTTCACATGTTGGTCATAACATCGCTTTTCCTTAAGAACTAATAAATTCCCATCTGGTTGCTCTTGGCAGAGGCAGCGGGGGAAAAAAAAAACCGGAGGTCACATGCGAGCAAGATGGGCAAAATCTCACCACTTTAGTGTACCATATACAATCGATGTTCCTTCCTTTCATCTTTGCTCTGGCCTGTAATACACCGTCTAGCACAACAAGCCTTCTTGATTATTGAGGAGTAGTGGGCTAAGCCCAAGGCGCAGGAAATTTGGTCGCTTGTTGCAAAAGCAAGTGTTGAGGATCTCAGGTAATTGTTTCAATTATTGAATTTTGCTGTGAAGTAAAAAACACAAAGGTGAATCCAAATTCTCAATTTAAACTCCTTTGAGCTACCTCCCTGTCTCCACCAAAAAGCCGCACCTATGGTACCAGAAAATGAACATCGGAAACTCGTTCCACCTTGGGCAAATACCGCCCCCATACTTATAACATTTAGGTGTCATGATACCATAGGCACAGCTTGAAGAGGGTTGGGAAGGGGGGGTAATGAAGCTACTCGTAACATCCAAAATTCAAAACCCCTAGCAAACGTTAAAAAACCTTGTCATCAGCGGTAAATTTTTAGTACCAGTTTTATGACTCACAGGTGCATGTATGCCCTTGTCTTTGTAGCTGGTAAATGATCTCCCTCAAGCAATTTTGCTCACAAAACAAGGTGCGCGGGGTATCCAGCAGCCTCTAGGGGCATTGGGTGGTGTAATCAAAACGGATTAAAATTCCGTATAGCTTTGAAATCTTCTATGTCAGTCCATACCTGAAATAACAACACTCCAGTTCTGAAATGGATGCTCTGGGGGATTTTGTGTAGCATTTTTTCTTCCAAGAATAATTTCATATAAGATGACAAGACAATTATGAAATTGAATGCATATGCATGATGGCGTGTACTTGATTCCACAGTTTTGTATCAAAACATTACGACGAAGATGTGGCACTGTATCGGGGCTTAACCTCGTGTTACACTGTCACACCTACTTCTCAAATGAACGGTGCTTGTATCCAGTGTTAAAAGTGTCTCGATCACATACCATAGCAGCCCATTGATGCCATGAATGAATTAGCTTTCTAGGGCACGCAATGTGTAGGGATAGATGTACTATTAGTAATATTCAACCCATCGTGTCACCTCAGTACTTTCCAACGGTATGGCATACTCGATTGAGGGCATTGCATGTGAAATTCAAATCGGGATTAAAATTCAAAGCTAAATCTATTGAAACATGTATCCAATAGCAGAGAGAATCAATTCTATGCTTAATGAAACATTCAATCAGCGTAGCGCATTTGTTGCTACACAAAAGAGCTCTAACAGGTGGTTGAATATTACGGACTTTTGAGCTCCCGTGTTTTGGATACGAAGGAACACAAAGTCTTTGAAAATGAATGGCAACATGAAAGCCAGATTATCTCATTCTTCATGACTCAAGTGTTCGGGCCTCATGTTCTTCTTTTTTGCCCCCTATCCCAACCATCGACTCGTTCCAAAACTGTCCCTGTGACTCGATGGGGTGAATCTACTATAACTTAATGTTCTTTACATACATGGAACTGCATTCACTTTAACCCTTTCGACACGGGCCCATTCTGTATGCGTAATATAGCACATATTGCAGTGGCTTTATAGATGGCCGTCACAATGCTTGCAGTTCATTTGGAAAACCATCTAAAAAGAATATCAGCAAGACTAGGCTTGTTTGGACTAATTTAGATGCCTTTTTCATTCTGATTCTGAATTGCACTTGAAATAATATTTGACTTTTGGAAACAAATTTGACAATTTTTTGACCGTTGAGCTACTGTATTCGCTTGCCGTGTGCAAAGGATTAAAGAATAGCTGGGAGGGCACCTTTGATTTGGTAAAAAACAACTTTCTTACAGCACAATTTGGAGTCCATGTACATTTACGAATGCGCGCCAACGTGTGTGTATGTATGTGTATTTCCTTTCTTAACCTCCTTGTTTTCCGATTTTACTTTTGCTTGTGTATGTGTGTGTGTATGTTATGGCGTGCGTGTGTGTTTGTTTATGCGATTTTTTTAAATCCATTTCTATAATTCTACAAGGGTTAGTAGTGGAGCGTTTGCCTGTCAAAATTTGTCGACAACCCCTCCTCTCGGTACATCAAAACGCAACCACTTCTATTCTAAAGATAGTAATAACTAATTTTTAAAAATGATGGTTTGTGGGTCAAAAACTTTGGTGGGCGGGGTGTTTTTTGGGTCAAAAATCACGTTTTTGAGCTAAACACTTAAGAATATCAAGATGATTACTTTTTAGCAAAACAATTTACTCATCATGCAATAACTATCAATCTCTGACATTATATGATAGATTTCTGTTTTTTATACAAATATAAAGGTCTTGAATTAGCCCAAAATCACCTTTTTTCCTAAAAAAAAGCATCCATTTTATCACATTTCACAACAACGAGTATTACCTGAACCCTTATGCAACTATAAAACCTATATATCACTAACAAAAAGGCTACCATAAAAATACGATTGTATATTTTATCCATAAAAACTAAAACAATATATACTTTCGCTTAACTTGCATCCCAATTTCATTTTTCGCATAGAAACTCATCCCTGCACAATATTTTCAACCCAACCACATTTTTTAATCTTATATATTTATCCTTCAAATAAAGGTGGTTGTGGTTTTGTTGTACGTGGGGAGGGGTAACTCGAATACTAAGCACTTTTCAAGGCTCGGCCGCTTTGCTAGTGTCTCAAAAGTAAAAAAAAACCAACAACAACAAAAAAACCCTCATTTTTACTCTCTGAAAAACTCATCTTTCTAGGCCATCTAAGATCGCAATTTTGGGCTAAAAACCTAAAACTTTATCTACCCATTCTATTGTACCTGACCCATAATCATTTGGTATGAAGTTGACCCCTTGCACTCCGATAGTAGCCACTAGGCCGCTCAAATAGCCTTTACTGTGTGTTGGTATAGGAATGCAAACCGTGAAATTGATTTTTCTCAAAAAATTGTTTGACAAAAGAAGGAATTTCCAATTTTGACATGAAAAAATCATATCAGAAGGTACGATTACAACTTATAAAAAAAAAAAAAAAAAAACATTTATCTTTATAGCGTTGATTTTTTGATGATTTGTGCAAATACATCCTGGGCCATGAAGCGGACGAGTGTACAGTGCCACCACATGTCCATGGCAAGCCACCCAGCGGCTTTCCTTAACCCTTTCGACACGGGCCAATCCGTATACTAATATAGCACAATTATTGGCTTAAGATAACGCGACAAATCTTGCCGGTCATTGGAGCCATCTAAAAAGATACAGCAAAGACTAGGCTTGTGACTAATTTAGAGCATTTTTCATTCTGATATCTGAATTCACTTGAAAAATTAATAATGTGGACCTTTTTGAACAAATTTGACAAATTTTGACCGTTTAGCAACTGTAAGTCGCTTGCCGTTTCAAGGATTAAGATTCACCTACCCTTTATGTAAAACTTAGCATATTAAACTGATCCCGGGAAACTGATACAGGAGCTCGGAGCTGATGGAGAGGAATGAGTCGGGGGCATAAAATGTAGTCCCACTTTCTGTAACAACCTGGAAGTGTGCATTTTCAAGTTTCTACATAATCTTTATTTAAGTAATGTTTCTAGAGATGTTTAAATCAGCTTGGATGACCATCGCATGAAATGCCATCCCAGGGTTTTATCATACTGAAGGGGTTCCCATCTTAGCCAAAATTGCGGGCTGAATAGGTCAAGAATGTAATTTGAAAAAAGTATGTTTTTATACTCAAATTTGGTACTAAATTTGTAATTAGTTATCAAAATGCACCCTCCTATCGATGAAAGTGCCCCAAAATCTGTTTTACCATCTGGCCATAAAGCCATATGGTTGATCCATTTGATCTCACATTTCTGATGCATTGTGGGGTGTGAAAAGGGGCAAATGTATAAAATCTGCCTCTTTTTGCATCGCCACAATGCATCAGCAATCAGGCTTACGGATGGAAGCATGTCCCCGCAACTGAAAAAAAAAATAAAGACATAACACCGAGGCTTGCATCCTCAGGCTTATCATTAAAATGTTCTTGATCTCTATTTCCCCTTTTCACACTTTTATTTTGTGCGGTTATAACACATAATGGATTATCCTTAACACTGCCCTGTCTTAAAAAATGAATCTAAATTTTAATGACTTGGATCAAATATTGGTGATTATGAAAAATTTATTGTTTTACAATTCAGTAACCTTTGCCCATATATAAGCTTTCAAATGCTAAGTTCATATCACTACAAACGGCTTTGTAAAAGTCATTTTGTTTTGCTTTTTCTTTTTTTTACTATTTCCATTTCATATATAGTCTTTGTCAAAGACCCTCGCATTTTTATCCACCCACCGCAAACGCGCCGAGGAGCGTGTCGAACGCCGAAGGCGTGAGGCCGATCGGAGCGAGGCGTCTTTGCCGCAAATTTGTATTTCCTGTGCAGCATACATTTTCAATCAAGTATTCCCGTATCGTGTCCACCGCCCAATTTTCATCGATAACAACGTTTTCAGATACTTGCAAATACGCTTACGTCGCCCGTCAAATTACCATATCGATTTTTTACACGGCTTAATTAGCATAATTAACAAAAATTTTCACTCGACAGCTGCGAGTGTGATGTGAGTGAGTCCGTACGGTAGGTGAGATGGCAGATGGGCTAGTTTAGCCCAGCTCTGCCGATAAAAGTCCCCAGTAAAAATTATTCCATCTTCCCTGCACAAACACACTGAATATGATACTAGACTAGGGCATACGTCTGTCATTTTATCAAATATTCTACTGCGTGACCATTCAATTGCCACTCACCGACAGACATGACAAGTGATGTTGAACATTAAAGACACTATCAGTGATTTGCTAAACGCAATCCGAAAAAATCATCAAAAATCAGATTTTACATGTACGTAACAAGTACAGGTATCCTAACATACCCTGCCACGGTGGCTAAGACCCAGAAGCAACCTAATAAGGACAGAATCGGATATTTTAGTCATTACTGTCCGAACGACCTTACTACAACACGTAATTGGAATTGCAGAATTATCTTTGGAACACTGCCGTTTTCTCCTTTTCTTTCAATTCTACAGCTGGAAAGGGACTCATTAATTCTACAGATCTATCCTTCACTTTGAGCTAGTTCCCTGGCAAATTTCAAATATTTTTTCATCATTGCTAGTGTCGTTAAATTAAAATGATGAATCCTGACCCGCGTATCCTCCATGCCACGCAATGTGACGTGTGGCGAAAATCCCAAAATTCAAAGCCAGAATGAAGTCTGGTTGCACAAATCACCCGAGATTTAGGGAACACGCACCTCCTAGTCTTGACAAGAACTTACCTCGGCAGCTCGGGAACTTACCATTAGTTTTGACAAGGCACCTCCAACATACTGCACAAGTCAGCTACACTTCGTCGAACCATTGTATGGCTGAACGATGCATGAAACTACCTGTACTACAATAACAATCGTTCACTACAAGGACTGAAATTCACATTAAAGGTATTAGCAGCGATGCTGCGAGAGAATCGAAAAATGTGGAAACATATAAATCCGGATAAGTGTGTACAATTCCATATAACTGCTTTAAAGGTATAACAAACCACCAAAGAGAGAAAAAATGAAGTCTTTGAGGAATTTATCAAACCTTCTTCCCCCAAATAGACTAGAAAGCTCCGCGTCTCAAAATGTGCACTAAAACAGCTGATTGTGGGTTTACAACAGTACAGAATAAACAAAGATCAATAATGTCTGTGGTTAGTGGTCATATGTTATTCATCATGGTTGTCATAAGCACGCGAAAATCTTTGTATTCACACGGGAAGGCTTTTTTGATCTCAAATCGGAATTTTATTTTTTTGTTGTTTTTCCTTTTTCCTCGTGTCCTAGCCCCCCTTTTTTGCGCTAAAATTGTTTCTTCCCTAGCTTTTCAAGCCCATTGCCTTGGTCGCGACGTTCTTCTCTTGGTCTGAGGTTTTTTGATAGATGTAGTCGGCTACTTGTGATTGCATTTAGAATCTGGGTGCGGTTATATGTTGGTAGTAATTAGAAATATAATCGTTTTCCGCACTCATTTTTACCGCCGTGTGTTAAGAGAGCCCACCAAATGGTTGGAGGCGGGGTGAGAACGGTACGGTTACAGTGTAACGCGAAGGCAAGTCGTGTGAGTCTGTAGGGTTGATACGCAACTTATGAAATATACAGAATCATATAACAAGTACTGCTTGTCTTAATACAGTTTGATTTCAAGTCACCCCCTTTCCCTTTTATGTATGCGCATATCCATGCCAGTAACAAAATATAAAAATATGAATTTTGTGATTTTTTTTGTATGTTTTCGAGTGTATGCAAATCGCTGCTAATCCCTTTAATGTAAACGTATCACCTCAGTACACGTAGCCGTAACTTCAATACGCTATAGTCATAATCAGCTGCAGATTCTGGTCCGTGCAGCTAGCTCGAATATCTCCGGGGACCTAGGCTTACACATTAAAACGATGCATGTTTCCACCTTATTTCAGGGGGGGGACCGGCCGTTTCCACATCAGCAACATTGTTTCGCCAGTGTACATTCCCAGCTAGCGGTATCAGGGATCCTGGCGTATTCGCTGTTTTGATCCATACCAAAACCCAATACTTGAATGGTTATTGATCAGTTCTAATAAACTCGTACCCTAGGAACATTTTAAGCTAACGATACATCATCATTGACCTAATCAACGTATCGCTATAAGTTTTCGGAAGAAATATCCCGAAAATCAATGAGTAACAAATAAAGGAAATATTTGCGAAAAGGGCTTGATTACGAGCGAACTTTGAGCGGTCCAGAGAGGGCGGACTCACACAAATGAATAATAATCAAAGCCTTGATAAAAGTGCTTTTCATACTGAAATAACACTTTTGGATTAAATCACAATTTTTAGGCACTATCAGTGATTTGCTAAATTTCCGGAAAACAAAACACAAAATCGATCTGGCATTTCTGTACCAAGTATAGGGCTCCTCCCGTTACCCGGTCACTTCTCTTACTGAAGGGTACCCATGCTCGTTCGTAGATCGCGAAAAAAGGGTGTTTTCCGAATGCGAATTTTATTTTTCGCGAAATTAAAAAAAAAGGTCTTGTTTGTACTGGATGTTGTAGACCACCTACCGAGAACGTTCGAAGTTTTTTTGCAACCGCAAACTTGTTTTGAAACTTGCATGCTATAGTAATTGTCCCTATATTTTTGGAGTGATTTTCAATCTTTTGTAGTGGACATTCGCTCTTTTTCACTCATTTGGGTGGTTTTTACAGGTTGCACTCCTTTGGGGGGTGCAATTGTCAATCGTTTTACATTTCGAGAGGTTAAAGACAGCGTTATTATGGGCTTTTCACTTAGGTGTGATCTGTACATCGGTAAGCATTCCAAATATGCAAAAACCCGGTTAAAAAAAATAGGGTGCTTCTATCCGGACAATGTCCTCATGTCTCTTTAAGCTACCCCCTGCCAATTTCAAATTTTTGACTCTTTTGGGTGGATCATTGATAGTGTCTTTAAACTTTTCCCTGCTTAAGTGTTATGACTGCTTAACATTGCCCAGATCATCATAACAATTGCATTGGCCCCACAATCTTCTAAATTGTCCGATTTTTGGTTTGATTTTTGCCGAAAAAACTAATAAGGACCACATTGCAGTTAATAGCGAACTTGACCCTAAGTTCATAGAAAACTGGTCTGTAAATGAACCATATATAAGGCTCACGTGCAACAAATGGGACAGCTCTAGGTTTCCACAAAATTTAATATGCAGCACTTTTGTGTCCACAAGGGATATGTTGAGCCAGGAAATTTATAATACAAGTGGCTTTCCCGGGGTGCTTTCGGGGCACGACCCCAGGGTTTATGCCAAAACATACAAAAATCAGCCTTATTTTTGGCTAAGAGGTCCTTTTTCCCCTGGGGTGGTACCCCTCAAAAGCCAGGTCCTGGATATGCCGGGCCAATAGTACCGGTTTAAAAAATTCTAACATAACACTGTATGCTGATGGACTAGCTAATTGGTCTAGTCTAGAATTTAAAACTAAATAGGTGGGCTCTCTATCCCAATTTTATCCTGAAAAACTAGAAACAGCTAATGAATTTAGGGATTCTAACCTCATCAACCATTTTTAAAACCAATAAAAAAATTGAAAGGATGACCCATCACGACCGGTACAGGACTGACAAAAGCCAATTTGGAATTCTATTCACAATGGACTAATCCGCACCTCTAGGGTATGTTGTTATGTTTAGTTCTTTCAGGCTGTAAGGAACATAAGCCGGGTATGTTACAATGTGTTAGTTACAGACAATGGAAAATCCACCACAAAAACTTCCCACGAAATACCCGAAAAACACCAAAGTGAACAGGGTGGTGCCGTGGGTCGGGCGAAAGCTTAGAACTCTTGCGACCGGTGCAGATATGAAAAATGGATGTAATAATGCGTGCAATATGAGTCCTCCTAGTGACCTACGGAATCAGGAAGCACTTCTTGCATGAGTTAATCTCAATTTCAATACCTTTTGCCCCAAATCTTTGAACCATTGGATACCCTGGTGTCAGGTTTTATTTTAAAATACTGGGCCAATGTGACATGGCAATGGTTTACACAGGTGTGTGGGGAATTCATTGGCTCAGCTAAGGTCACTAACCCGATGATGGGATGGAAAATCATTGATTAGAAACTATGTGGCTGATTCAAGTGACACTCAAAGATTTGGGGATTTGAATTGTGCCTTGTGGGCATATTTGATCACTCCAAGACTATTTCACATATGTTATCTACTCCCCAAAACCTATTTGTTTATTATGATTTATGGCCAAATGATTCCACAATTAATTGAAAAACAAGAGAACTTCCAAAATAACTTTGGAAAAACAGGAAAGAAATCATACGATGGAGTGACTGAAGAAGTGGCATGGCGGCACAGTAGCTGCTAGGTCTCATCTTTTCTCCTTTATCCACTTTGGAACAGAAGCCTGAGAACCAGATTTACTTTCACCCCCCAAATAAACAGATAAAGTGTGCTCTATGAGCTCAAACAAACAAGGGTGTGGCTTTGGAGCTTATGATCTTGAGGTTAACTGAAATTAAGGCCACTATTCAGGTGCTTTCTAAATCAGAAAATTGGAAAAAGAAATCATTATAAAAAAACATCTTTCAGGGTCTGAAACAAGTAATAGGTATCCTAATATCCTACAAGTGATATAGACCACAAGCAAACCTAATAAGTATGCAAAATCAGATATTATTTAGTATTACTCTCCAGCTCCTATTAAACACTTTTTAGACGGACGGCCATTACAGCAAAAAAGTGCTCAGAAAAAAGGTTTTGACGGCGTAGTAATTTGCTTAAAACATCCAACCATGTGGATTGCATCCTAATGGGAACCAGACAATAGCGTATGGGGTGTTGGCATCTAATTTTTTAATTTAGGGTAAAAAATGGCCAAAAGGTCAAAAAATTGTCCCAAAAACTAGGTAAATCAGTCGAAAGGCATTCCGTCTTCAAATAATCTATTAACATGTCCATTTACCTTCAAAGGAGTCATAGTTAACTGAATATAAGGAATCATTCCAATGTATATATTTTGGGGTCAAAAAATGCAAAAAAGGTCCAAAATTGTCCAAAAAAAAAATAGGGTTAAATCAGTCGGAAATGCTTCCCTTCTTAAAATAAATCTATCGAAACATGTCCATTTACCTTCAAAGGAGTAATCTTTAAGTGAATATAATGGAAAAAAACCATCCCAATTTATAAAATTTTGGGGCACAATGGCCAAAAAGGTCAAAAAGTCCCCAAAATTAGGTAAATCAATCATATCCTTCTGTTTCTCAAGCCGTCATCAGAACATGTTGCGTGTACATCCCCAGGAACACAATGAGCGGGAGATCGCGTTGCTAGCCATTCCATTTGCATATTCTGGGGTCAAAAAAAAATTTTTTGGGCCCCCAAAAACATCAAATTTCGTCCCAAAAAATCCATAATGAGTCTTCAAAAATGGGCGTTCCTTCTCAACACTCATAATGGGAATTGTAAACGTTTTTTCCCAAAAGAAATATAATTAAACTGAATAGAGTAATAGTTCATTTCATGACTGTTGTAGGGTCAAAATGGCCAAACAAGTCAAATGTCAAAAAATTAGGTCAAAATGGCCCAAAAAAGTTAATTTGTCCAAAAAAATAATAAATTAGTCATAGCACTCTTTTTCTCAAAATGCTTAAAGGAAAATAGCATTTGATTTACCTCCAGGGACAGTGATTAAGTAAATAAATTGCTGCCTTTTCAAAAAAAATGAACACATTTGGGGTTTAAAAGGCCACCAAAAGGGTAAAAAAAATGTCAAAATATGGTTAAAAACAGTAATTAAATTGCCTCTTTTCTAATGCAGGCGCAATTGACAAAAAGCGTTGGTGGACCCACACTCCTCACGTCATCACCTTTCTTCACCTGGGCCAATTATTAATCACGTCAGGGATGTCACCACTTACTTCACTGGCTTAAAAAAAAACAAAAGTCACGGTATCAATATATCTGCAAATTTGTTAGTCCAGCTTCACCCTTTGATTTAGTTGCCAACGGTGACGCTTCACTGGTTGTCATTTTTGGCAGATCTTGAAAAGCTTCATCACCGTTTCACCATACTGAAAATTACATGTTCAAGTTCATTACTGTTTCATCCATTATTGCCAGATGTAGGTTCTGTATGTGTGTCTGTGTATGTGTGGCGGGAGGTTATATCTGTGTGTATGTATATATTGTGTATGTGCAAGATGCACACATCAACAATTACTGATAGTTTCAATTGAATGGTATTCTTTTTTTGGCAAAGTATATTCTCCATAGGCTTGAAATATACGGTTATACTAAACAAAAACATATTCACAACAAGTTGCTGAATAATATTTGTGTTAATTAGATATTTGTAAGCATATAAATAATATTGTATTTTGGAAAGGGTTTTTACTAAGTGTAAGGGTGGATAGTATCGCCGTGTTAACGGTAATATCGCCAATACATTACTTGGGTAAATTCTCCCGGGTTAGGGGGGGTAATCGGAGTTTGCCTGACGTAGAAATAAAAATTAATTTTATTTGCTGTTAAACTAGTTCGCCTTGAACAAACAAAAAAACCTAAGCTAGGATAATTCCTTGGTTCCTAAAAAATGATGAGCTAATGATCAAGATTTACTTTGATTTGATGGATGATGAAACGTGTATGTTATTCTTTACGAGGGCCCCGTCCCCGAACTATATAAGGGTGGTGATTTTTCAATTATGCTTTATGCTTTCAAGAAAGACGTTTATTTGCCCAAGCCTTATTTCGTCAGGTTTGTTGCAAAGTTGATTCCAAGTAATTAATTGTTTCAAATACCACTTCGCTGGCTGAAAATCAACATTTGACACTGAATTTAGCCGGGAAAAAAATCTTTAAATGTTGTCAAAAACTTTCCCATATTCATATATTGAAGGAAAACCACAACAATCGGATTAATAAGAAGGGTGGTTTTATTCCAGGATCAATCGGCAACAAGAACGATCGAATGTTCTGTCGGTAGAGAGGCGCACACCTAACGCATATAGTCTCGATGATTTGACCGTTTTACATCAAGCTCCAGTTTCCACAACAAGCCTCGTTCATTCAAGATCAGTGACGATAAACGCAAACTTAAAACACCCAAGTAAGTGTACGCAAATATTAAGTTAAAAACCGAAAAAAATAACCTAAAATATACGAGAATAAATAATAAGCATAAATTTTTAGTAAGGAGATAAATCTGGAAGACAAGTATCGAGAAATAGCAGCTCAAAAAGGCACGTGGAGGGAAAACCTTGACGAGCGAGACAGTGGGAAGGGAAAACCCGTCGGACTATGCGGGCCATTAGCCCATGTGGTTTGCCGTTAAGTTCTTTCCTCTTTCATTCAGTTCGCGAGTCGGGATTTGGTGTAACAGGAGGTGGGGAAAATTATTCATGGTCTCTAATTTTGGACGGCCCCCCCCCCCCCCCACACCGATTTGCTGATAGGAATATAGGTATTCTTTTCTAACGGCAATCAAAATGGAATCAATCGTTTCCAGGTCACATTGGTTTGTTTTATGTGTATTTTTCACCCGGTTAATCTATTTGCTTTTCAATTTGCTTGTGTTTTGAATTCCGACTAAGGTCGGGGGTGTCGTTGTCGGGGTTGTGATGGAAGGGATGGTCCTTAGTTACTTTTAAAATTATAAACGGTATTTTTTAATTCTTGTTGAGAACGCGGCCATTCATTTTGTTATTTATTTTTTCATCTTATCTGATGTAGGGGGGCCCTTACCCTATAGTTTACAGGTTTGTTTTAATTTTAATAGGTCTATGTGATTAAATATTTACGGTTTTTCATCCCTTGGAAATTAAATGAGAAAGTCCATTAACGTTACAGCCCATGGTGTTCCGGCAAATCAGCTGATCGCCAAAGGTCAAATATTTATCACATCGATTTTGTTTGAAGTGAAAGTTTGTACAAACAGTGAGGTGGGATAGACATAAAGCTTAAAAACGTGATCCAGTTCATGATCTCGGATGGATTATCACAAAAGATTATTCATTTACTCTTTCAATACAAACCCATGTATAGGTTGTGTATACCACTTCAAACCTGTTAGCAGCATGGTAAGTGGAAGTAGTTGGAAGCAGAAAATCAGACCTAAAAAAACGAATTAGGTTCACAAAGCGGTTTTTTGAGTTGTGATACGGCTTTCCTTTTTTTAAAAAACAGAAGCTTGTTGATGAAGTTCGGCGACCGAAGGTCAATATTCAGCCAATCAGTATGGCGTTGTTCTGACAAGGTCAAACTTAACAGTGTACAGAATCAAAACAACCGTTTTCGGGTATTCGGAGTAGGATGGTATAAAAATCCGTATTCTTGACCCACTTTTCCCAAAATATCAACTATAACCTTATTTTTTAGAAATAAATAGTTTATTTACGTCCATGTGACGGCATTTCCTGGTTTACCAATGACGAGAAATGGTTTGTTTGAATTGGATTACGGCGACCCAATTTTACTACGATTTTTTGTGAAGAAAATAAGGTGAAAATGTCGTATTTTTTAATAAAGAGTAGAGAGATTTTTTCAAGAAAATAAGTTTCCCCTTCAGTTGATTTACCAAGATTGTGACAATTGTGCAGGGAAAACGGGCCAACAATTGCGCGAGTGAGGGAAATGAGTTCGGACAATCGAAAAAGCCAGACAAATTTTGCGTTTTTTTCAGAAGGTTGGTCAGCCAGAGGGGACACGGCAATTTCTGAGAGATTGGACAGGTGACAGTTTTGTCTTAATACCCCGGAACATACCTAAGAATATCATGAGATCTCTTTTGCCCTGTGGTGTGGGAAATTTCTCAATTGCTTCTTCACTTTTGCAGGGAATGGGCCTAATTTGCACTTGTTCCTACAACAGCCCCAAAGTATGTGACATTCATGGCAAAAATTCAATTTTACCAGAATTCACAGTAAACCTGTCATGATATATTCTCAAATAGATGATGGAGCTGTCTCATGTGTTTTCCCATGTTCCCTGTACACAAGGAGTCAATCGACATGAGGTTCACAATTTTCGTATGTCTGCAAAATATCTTTCACTAATCTGAAATTGTTGCGGCAGAATTTTTGAGACCAAATTGCCATTCTTTTGTATTGGTATAGGCCATCGGGCGTACAAAAGGCTTAACTGAAAATTCTTGGGCACGGTCAGGAGGGGAAAACTTGCAGATTTACCCCTTCAAAACCAAATCAAATTTGCTAAACAAAATTTTGGCATTTCAACTCTATCTATGCAATATCAATTCCGTGGGATTCGGATATGAGCGGTTGTTGGAAACCGCGGTTGACCTTTTCGACATATGTGGACAAACCCAAAATGAATGAACATCAAGGTTGGGGAACCAGAATACATGGGAACTCCATTCACTATTCCATTGTCTAACATGTTTTATTCACCTCATTCCGGATATGTTGCAACTTGCTTGTGATTGGATTCACCCTTTAAATAAGGATGTGCTTACAGCTCGGAGTCCCCTAAATTCGAGGTTCATGTTATGACTTGTGTCTCACTGGGTACATAAGGACATAGGTTTTCCCACTCTGAAATTAAACTATTTCAATTCACCCTTGTTGTGACGTGGGTGGGAGGTTGACCTAATGTCTTGCTCTAAATGGCAAGTATGTTCAGAAATTTTGCAATTGACCACCATACTCATTTTTCTGTGTTTACCAGTGAGTTTGTTCAATTCTAACTCTTTGGTCACCCTTTACACACACATCAAACTCTAGATGACAATTCACAGTGCAGGCTTTATGTCATCTCTCTTTGAGCATATTTATGTGACATAATGTCGCTTTTTACGTCTACTTGGTGTTTTGATCCACATAGTCAAGGTCTCCCACTGTGCTCTCAATCTCATATTGGGCCAGAATACTTGGCTTGAACGGATGCCCTTGTATTGGAAAAAAGTGCCAAACAAAAAAAAAACCCCTTTTTTTCTATCACCTGGCTTGGTAACTTCTGTTCCTCGCAATCTTTGTCATACCCTGTTTTCATTTGCCTGGACTCGTTTGAGATTTTGTTTGGCAATTAAGTGGGATCTTTGGAGCCTGTGTCTGGAATTTGGGGGAAAAAAGGGGGGGGGGGGGGGGGGTGGTGGAAAAAACCCCCCAACACATAGTCAACCCAAATTCACTCAGGATTTGAACACCAACCACTTTTCTTTCGTTAGTTTCAATGGGTCCCCTAACTTTGTGACCAAAAACCACTCAAATGGATAAAATCTATTGACTCTTGTACGCTCCCTGGTAGCAAAGTAACCGGAGATAGATGAACTCCCTCATCCCAATTCCCTATCAAAGTCAAAAACAATAGGTTTTGATTATTGTTTTCAATGTTTGTTGGTACCTTTCTAGGGCCCAGGGGGATTCTGGGTGGTATGCTGAACAAACTGTGACTGGGAAAAAAAAAATTCCCAAACTATCCATCACTGTTGGACCAACGTGACATGAAATTTATTCCGTGATCAGACGGAATGATTTTGGAAGGGACTAGGGTGAAAAACTTGTTAGAGCTTTCACCTATATACTCTGTGCCCTAATACATATTTCTCAAGGGTATAGCTCAGGGGAAATGTTGTGGAAGCACACTATGATGGTTCAGTAAATACTGATTTCCCTGACTTGGTCTTTGGAAGTGCCCTACGCAATCTATTAACACCCAACTAAATGACTCATCAAATGACTGGTATGGTTGGCAAGGGAGAACCCAAGGGGGGGCCCACAAAAGGGTTTTTTGTTATGAAGCAGTATGCATTTTCGATTGGGCTTGCCCACATTTGACACGTGGACAAGTTTTACAATTAATCAAGACACATATTCTGAGTGTAGGCCACCAAAAAATGAACTCCTAATGCTGTTCATGTGTATTTCTCACACCTAAGTGTCTGCCATGGGACTATCGGGGCTATGGCTATCACTTCCCTAGGGTATACATTTGGCACTACAATGTGATTCACACAACCTTCCATTCATCCATCTACAAGTGGCATTCGGGTGGCCGCCATTTTCTCATGAGGAAACCATTTTGTTTGTAGAAAAATACAGGAATTTTGTCGGTTCCTGTGCGACAATGCCCTCTCACCTAATTTCCTAGTGCTGGGTCGTTGTGCTGCCTCCTTTACGCCAGCTTTAATGGCTTTAAAGGGTCTCCTTACAGTCCGAACTCTATCAAGCTCAGCGGCTGGATTTTATTGTTTACCAGCTTGTCACTTTGTTTGTGCTCAGGGGTGGATTTTTCACGAAAAGGAATTGTTCTCCCCTGAAGAGGGAAGGATGACTCCAAATTCTCTAAATTTGCGAGAAAAGTCTCCTCTAAATTGGGACCAAGTCATCCTCGACGCTTCGCTCTATGTGTATGAGTATTTTGACGCATCAACCTGTTATTCCCATCAAGTTCCCATTTTATCGGGAATCATTGCAAAGTTTTTTGAAACCGCCGCGCAGTTCAAGCCAAGAGTAAGCCTGTTCCAGGGCTCATGCGAATGTCAGTTCATTTCCCGCAGGCGCGCGAGCTGAGGTTTCACCGGCCCTGGGGTCTAAAATTAGAGACAAGGGGGGAAAGGGAAATTGAAGATTGTTCAATAAATCTAAAAAGTATAACAAATCTATGTTAATTGCACATTTCCAAATTTCTTTTTTTTTATTTGGAAATGTGAAGAAAGGAAAGAAAAAGGTTTTTAAGTAAAAGTAAAAATTGTAACCATTTAATCCAATAACATCTTGGAATGGTTAACACTTTTGTTAAGCGAACACAATGTGTTCCAAAGTAAAGATTTACTAACGTGTCTTTTAATTTGAAAAATTACCTAAAAACTACTGTTTTCTCCTAATTACGGTACCAGTAGTATTATCAAAATTTTAATGAAATAATAAAACTTTGCCTTTTTCCAGGGGCCCCGAAGAAAAATAACTGTCCAGATTATATGCATTAGTGGTTTCGGATATTGGCCGGGATAATGTGGATTTTTTTTGTAAAAAAACCAAACTAAAAACGAGGTTTGTTTCTCAACCTAACTTCCGATTTGTCGGTGTGAAATTTCGGCTCGATTCTGACACCGGCTTGACCAAAATGTCGCTTATAATTTATATAGCTAGACCTGTTTTCGCATAGCCGGGACCGAGGCGGGATTGTACAGAGTTTTAAACCAGTCCCCGCCCCCATTGGCCGAGCCCGAGAATATACGGGGATTATCACACCGAAGCCCGGCTCGTAGGGGCCGGACTAGCGGGGGAGCTACAAAAAATGTAAGCACGGCTAACCCGGGGATTTCGTGCTACTTTAGCGGGGACAAATGCGGGGGTTTTGTCACGACAGCAAATGTACATTCCCGGGGGGCTAAGTCCCCGCTCGTCCCGGGACCCCCAGGGCGGGGATCGGATTGAAATTGAACAAGTGGCATAAGTAAATGCAAAAGGACTAACCTCACGCCAGCCAAATCCTTTTGTGGTGGGAAAAATTTCCTTCTCAGAACTGGGACATGTTGGAAACAACATTTAACCTTGGATAGGACTGCAAGTGGCCTACAAAATAAGGCAAAAGCAGTGCAGAGTTCCGCGGTACTTCATGTGGCAGAAGCGAAGTCCTCAAAGTGTACAATACATTGTCTTTCGCTCCAGGAGAAAGACCAAGAGGATACCATTAGTTCTCATCCGGAAAAACTAGGATGAAACATCTTCCACAGAAAAATGTAAACATTATTGAAACGACACGTCTTTAACACGCGTGCGTAGTCAAGGATCGCACGAATATATAGATACATATGTGACGGACTTAAGAGTTAAGGCCAGCTCTTGCGAGTTTGAATACTTGGAAGAAGGTCTTATCCGCGACAGGGGAGGGCTCTTTTTTTTTTTTTTTTTTTTTTTAATTCTGGGATTAGGTAAGATGCAGTAGGAAAAGAAACTACGATCAACCAAAAACTAGACTACGCTACAGCAATAGACATCTGCAAGATAGAATTAGTGCACAATTCCAACTTGCCCAGGTTATGACCACACATGCAAAAAGTGTGCAAAACCAAATCATTTTGCAAAAGTGTGCACTGATCCAGATCTGGACAATGTTGAGGAATGATTGATTCAACAGATGATGACCCTGAAATGGGATGATATAAGCGGAAGGAGATCAAAAGTGTCACAAAAGATATGGGACAATCAGAAAACTCTAAAATAGGGACAACACAAAACACCTATGAAAGTTTGATACAGGAAAGTAGCATGTACTGTTATGTCAGTTAAACATGGAAAAAAAACTAGGCTAAGACCAAGCTGTACTAGTAAGTTAGTAAAAGCACAATAAGAAAGAGCATTTGGTGGTCAGAAAATTACTTCTGTGGGCATTGCACATTGGAAGTTGTTAGCATTTGTGTAACAAAATTACTACCCTCTTGTATGTGAAATTGTACAATACGATAGAATACACATATACTAGGTTTTGAAGCAAGTAAAGTCTAGGACTTGTTAAAAGTAGATTGTACAAAGTGAAAATGAGGTACACAGAAAGTTCAGGAAACTTGAAAACAGAGAGTCAAAACACAAAACCAAAGACAAAAGAAAAAATCAGGAAACTTGAAAAAACCAAGGGTGTAAAACAGAACAGATACAGGACAAGAGTATGGTATAAAGGCGGTGTGTTTGAAGGCATAGGGTGTATAACCAGGAGAAACAAACCCTAAGTGTGAAAACCAGAGTGCCAACCTGGGTTCGGCCAACCTCGTAGAGTACCCAATAGCACTCAAAGAAAACGTAAAAAAATTGGGATAGACAGAATGGAATCAATGTGTATAGCTTAAGGTAAATGGGACAGGCCGGCGAGGGTTGGGGTTAGTAGCATGGGAAACAGTGTTCAAACCTACAGGGAAAGTACGCATTTGCATTAAAACAGCAGATATAACAAGGCGCTCCTTCGAGAGCATATCATATTGAAAAAACTTTAGCTGACATTTCTGATCAATGAGTGGTTCAAGCTTATTTACCACGTTAGATGCAAATTCAGGAGATGGATTGGTACATTAAGCCGACATATTCTGATCTTTGATTTTAAACAGAGTTTTTTGGTCGATACAAATTCAATCGAATGCCTTTTGGTATCTCAGGTTTAAGGCCCCAGAAATCTTTCAGGAAATTATTACGATGCATTAAACAGATATCCAACTGTCCATGTAATAAATGGATTGAGATTTCTGATTACATTGCTACCAATTCAAGCAAAACATGATGAACTTGGACAAGTTCTCAAAGATGTCAAGAAATGACCATTTAACTAAAATGCAGAAAAATGGCAGTTTAACAAACAGAAGTAACAAGTTTAGCAAGGACATGTCATTCAAAGGGGGGGGGGAAATTTTTTTTGTTTGGGGGGGGGTTTTAAAACCTGATCAAAGAAAGTCGAAGCGAATCTTCAGAAATGCCGCTCCATTGACAACCAGGGTAGTTTTTCAACAATTCTTAGAAGTCACTCATGTTACAGTCAACCACGTGGACCCCAGTGTGCTGAGGTCCAAAAACCAAAAAACAGGTCAATAACCTATTATGTTAGGGACATGAGAAACCAAAATCTACATGGAAAATAGGCTTTCAGATTGTAATTGAGATAGATGGAAAATCTTATTTGTGCTAGTTGATTATAATCAAGTTACTCAAGCTTTTCAACCGAACTAGGCGGAGTGATTTACTATATGTAAGCAACACTTTGCTAGATATGGTATACCTGTTGAAATGGTTTACCGAAATGCATTCTATATTACCATCCAAGAAGCTTAAGTACTTGCAAAGGAATATCAGTTTCATTGGTACATCATCGCCAACATTTCCAAGAAGTAATAGCAAAGCCGACAGTAGTAAGGAACGAGTATAAAAAGGTTTAAAGTAGAAAAGTAAACAGTAGGGCATTTCAAAAAACATTCTCAAAAAAGCAAAAAAGGAAGGCAATATTGTATATTGCATTGTTGGATACAGAATAGAAATAGTCATTAAAAAATGGTGGTGCAAGTCCACAGCACAGTTTTATATGACAATGAAAATATTGAATCGCTATGGAAACAAATAATGCTCATGAAATACCTTCCTTTTAGGTCAAATACTTCTCGAACTGCTTCTGTTCACTGGATATAAATCCAAGTAAATGTAATCACTATTTCCGAACTTGTTTTTTGGCAGTGTTTGTCCCATTCAAAGTTTCCATTTTATCGGGATCATTGCAGGTTTTTTGAACCGCCGCGCCGTTCAGCCAAGATTACAGCCTGTCCAGCTCCTGCGTATGTCAGCTCATTTCCCGCAATGCGCGCCGAGCTGAGGTCCCCGGCCCTGTGGGTTACTTTAGAGCACAGGGGGAAATTGAGATTGTTTCAATAAATCTAAAAGTATACAAATCTATTTTAATTGCACAAAATTTCCTTTTTATTGGAAATGTGAAAAGGTTTAACGTAAAATTGTACCAGTTAATCCAATAACATCTTGGCATGGTTAACTTTTTGTTCAAGCGAAACAACACTGTTTTTAATGAAATATTTACTAACGTGTCTTTTAATTTGAAATTTACCTAACTCTGTTTTTCTCATAATCGGTACATAGATTAACAAATTTTAATGAAATAATAAACTTTGCCTTTTTCCAGGCCCCTAGAAATATACCTTGTCCAGATTTATCTCATTTAGTGGTCGGATATTGCCGTGGATTAATGTGATTTTTTTTAAACAACCAACTAACGAGTTGTTTCTCAAACATAACTTCCCGATGTGGTGAAATTTCGGCTCGATTCTGACACTCCGCGATCCAAAATGTATTAATTTATATATCTAGACCTGTTGTCGCATAGTCCGGTGACCGAGCCGGGATTTAAGAGTTTTAAATGCTTCCCCGCCCCCCATTGGCCGAGGATATACGGCGATTGTCACACCGATCCCGCTATAGGGCCGGGACATAGCGGGGGTATGTACAAAAATGTAAACCCGGCTACCCGGGATTTAGTGCTACTTAGCGGGGACAAAGGCGGGGGGTCACGACATCAAACTGTACTTCCCGGCTAAGTCCCCGCTTGTCCCGGGACCCCCCGGGACGGGATTGAAATTGACAATTGCATAGTACAAAGGACAAAATGATACCCTCACGCAGCCAACTCCTTTGTGTGGTGAGAAAATCCTTCTCAAACTTGACATGTTTGGAAACCACAGTTTAACCGTATAGGAACGCCTGCCACAAAATAAGGCAAAGCATTGCGATTTCCGCGCCTACTTCATGGGCAGGAACAGTCCTCAAGTTACAATCATTGTCTTTCGCTCCAGGAAGACCAAGAGATACCAAGTTCTCATCAGAAAACCTAGAATGAACACTATCTTCCACAAAATGTAACATATGAACGACACGTCTTTAACCACGCTTAGTCAAGATCGATAATCTATAGATACATATGTGGACTTAAGAGTTAAGCCAGCTCTTGCGAGTTTGAATACTTGGAAGAAGGTCTTATCCGCGACAGGCTGGTAATTCTGGGGATTAGGGTAGATGCAGTAAGAAAGAAACTACTATCAACCAAAAAACTTAGACTTAGCTACAGCAATAGACATCTGCAGTAGTAGATTAGTGCAAAAAATTCAAAACTTGCCCCGCGTATGGACAAAAATGCAAAAGTGTGCAAAACAAATCATTTGCAAAAGTGTGCCGATCCAGATCTGACTGTTGCGGAACTGATTGATCTAACAGATGATGACATGACGATGGCTGATATAAGCAGTCGAAGAGCTTCAGTTGTCACAAAAGATATGACATCAGAACTAAAAATCGGGGACTACTACAACAACTATGAAAAGTAATACAGGGAAGTAGCTGTAATGTTTGTCAGTTCAAAATGGAAACAACTAGGTAAGCCAAAGCTTGACCGTAGTAAAGCACATCTAAGGGCATTTGGTGTCAGAAAATTACTCCTGTGGGCAAATGACATGAAGTGAGATTGTAACAAATCCTACCCTTCTGTTTAAATTGTAACAATACGAGTAGAATACCAATACTAGTTTTGAGCACGTAAAGCTCTCTAGGACTTGTAAAGTAGATGTACCAAAGTGAAAATGAGGTACAAAGAAGTTTCAGAAACTGAAAGATCAGAAGTCAAACCAAACCAAAGCAGAAAAAAAATCAGAAAACTTGAAAACCAAGGGTTGTAAAACAGAACAGCTCAGACAAGAGTATAAGGTGTGTGTGAAGGCATAGGGTGTATACAGAGAACAAACCCTTAAAGTTGAAACAGATGCCATACCTGTTGTTTTCCATGCACCTCGTAGAGTACCAATAGCACTCAAAGAAACGTAAAAAAGATGAGCTAGACAGAATGAAACTCAATGTAATATCTAAGGTAAATGGTAAAGGCGAGGTTGGGTTAGTAGCATGGTAACAGGTTGTCAAACCTACAGGGAAAGTACGCATTGCATTGACCCAGCAGATATAAACAAGGCGCTCCTTCGAGAGCATTATCATATGAAAAACTTGTTAGATGACATTTATGATCATTGAGTGGGTCATGAGCTTATTTACCACTTTAGATGCAAATTCAGGAATATGGATGGTACAATTAAAGCCCTGAATCTTCTGATCTTTTGATTTTCAATGCAGAGTTTGGTCGATACAAATTAAATCGAATGCCTTTTGGTATCAGTGTAGCCCACAGAATATTTCAAAGAATTATGACAGAATGCATTTTAAAAGATATTCCAAATGTCCATGTCATAATGGATGTATTCTGCTAATTGCACAATCAGATCAACATGATGAAATCTTGGAACAAGTTCTCAAAAGATGTCAAGAAATGAACATTTAACTAAATGCAGAAAAAATGCAAGTTTAACAAAATCAGAAGTCAAAGTACCTAGGACATGTCATTAAAAAGATGGGTTAAAACCTATCAAAAGAAAGTAGAAGCGATCTCAGAAATGGCCCCGCCCCGCTCCAATTGACAAACCAGGTATTCAACAATTCTTAGGAAGGTCACTCATACAGTTCAACACAGTGACACATGTGCTGAGTCAAACCAAAACAGGTCAATGAACCTATTGTTAGGACATGAGAACCAAATCTACCAGGCATAAATAGCTTAAGATGTAATTGAGATAGATGTAAATCTTATTTGTTGCTAGTTGATTTATTACTCAAGCGACTCAATCTTTTCAACCGCCAATAGTGCTAGAGTGATTACTATATGTAAGCAACAATTTTGCTCGATATGGTATCCCGTTGAAATGGTTACGATAATGCATCGTACTATACCTCAGAAGAT
>JAMKCH010080547.1:0-103349 GCA_023653785.1 Ophioderma brevispina | reverse complement strand
TACTTGGCAGTGCATAAGGCGGCAATTGGTGTGTTTAAGGCGAAACTAATACCGGATCATACCACTAGTTACCGTTTTCTGGCCTTCACTAGAAACAGGTGATCGTGAATAATATTTTTAAAGGGGCATTTCGTGATCCACAACCTCACCCCCCCGACTTCCTTAATGGGATTACTATTAAACGATAATAGTAAGTCCGTAAACGTAAACGGACAGAACTTGCAGCACAATGGCCTTTGGAATCAACCGAAACTATTTTGGGAAGAGAAGCTTTTTCAAATGATATCTAGTGAACCATAAATATAACAGAAGGTGCTAGAGACACGAACTGAACCTTTACCCTATAGTGTAAGTTGCAACTCCCTATGGTTTTTCATTTGCCGTCAAAGTTCCGGGGTAGGGGGTTGGTGCAACATCCGAGATTCACACAAACTCTCTCTCTTTCACGCTCCCTTTCTCTCTCTCGCTACCTCTCTATCTCTCTCTCGTTTGTTATACCTTTATTAAAACAATACTGACAGATATAAGCATGAAACTTACAGACTAGAATAGCTATTTTCTGAAAAAAATGGCAAAAATCCAGTAATTGTAGATTTTAGGGTAAAAAATTGATAATCAGTCTATATATAGAAAATACCGGGAAATTTGAAACTTCTTGTGATTTGATGTCATTGGGGCAGTGTGCAAATTCCTTCAAAATTTTTGTGTAGCAGTTTTTGACAATTTTATTATAAATTGGATACTTTTATATAAAAAATGCTATACAAGCCAAAATTTGCGTAGCAGTTACTTCAAAATGGGTAGCATTTTGCTACGCTAAACAGGGGAATTTGCACACTGCATTGGGGCATCGCAAAGAAGGATACTGGTAACTATTTGGTATCAATGAAAGAATAGACGCATAGCCACAGGGCTTCCCAGAATGATTAGTACCGTCGATAGTAAAAATGACAAAAATGACAACGACATTAGGTAAGTTTGTTTAATACTCAACTTAATGAAACTGTAAACTTTCATAAGAATTTTTAATCATACAAATCTGACCAAATAAATTGAAACACTCAATAGTGTTGAATATGCTGATTTCGTCTTTCGGCAAAGTGAAACAAGAATGCATGCGTGTTACCCCTCGACTAGCCATGCCTTTTTGCAACACATTATCCGCTTTCGGAAATTAAGCATGATACTTATGTTTTGGTACCAATGATCATTCTCTTTCCATTGATACCAAAAAAGTACCAACATACCATGATACCACGTATGTCATCACAATAATGTGATGCCAGCAAAACCCCCTGTTATGCTGGGCATATTGGTACTATATTAGTATCAAAAGAAAGGGGATGACCATAGCTATCTATTGGAACCAACTTTAAACGTATTGGATGCTTAATAACGAATGCCCGAAGCGGTTAAAGCATGTTGCAAAAAGGTTTTGTAAGAAGAAAGTAAACATTCACATGCACTTTATCACTTCATCAAAAGGATGAAATCAGCACTTCTAAAACAATTGATTGTACTTTCCCTTTCATTAGTTCATATTCATGATTCAACATTCCTATGAAAGGTTACAACTAATAAAGTTGAGTATTAAACCAACTTACCAATTACCTTTAGACTTGGGTTTAAACAAAGTTAGTCCTACATAGGTGGACCTTTTTCTTCCAACATACTCTAAAAATGTGCTGTAACGGGTGAGAAAATTCGTAATTGATGGGTTGGAACGGTAACCCGTAACATAATAACTTTCACACTATTTTTAAAATAAAAAAAGGACCACGCATTTTTCAGAATACCAGTCTTAGTGTATTAATGGATACTAATCATTCTAGGATACCTTGTAAACATTGATCCCAAATTTACTACCATTATGTGTTTGGTTAGCAAAGTTATAGTCGCCCCAGTTAGACGTGTTACAGAAAACTCATTGGTTAAAACACGAAAACCGATATTGAGTGCAAAAAGGCCACCACAGGCACAGGCCCAGAAAATCGGGACGTTTGTTCTGGAGAGCTGTATGACCCTAATTTTCCAGGCTGTTTTATTCTCAAACTTTGCGTGTCAAAACAGACATTGTCAAAAACTCTTTTTTGGATTTAGCGAACTAATTCGGATTTTGTGTTAATATTTTTGTTTTAACTTTCATATCGTAACACGGAAAAAATGATCACTGAAAAATGATCATGTTTGCAGTTTATCTAATAGGGTCCTTTCACGGGAGTATTATGTTGAATGGACTTTGTTTGCCCTTCAACTCATCCAAGCTTGGGACGAATACAATACATACACCGGCTTCACCTGAACATTTCAGATATTTTTGCAGGTGATTCTTTTGTATTTTCTGCATGTTTGGGTTGCTCTGGAAGACAGTTCTGGCCAGGTAAACAAATTGACCTTCCGTTCAAATGCCCTACAGTGTCAGTACATATGGTGCCAAAGAAAACAAAGTTAAATTTAGCGCAACGATTTTTTTTCATTGGTGAATGGCTTGACCAGACCAATTTGCATGACGGGCAGCCATAAACTCACGCAGACCGTATCTCCAGTGCATTGATACATGTGTTAGCTCGTGCTAATCGACGTGTTGAGCGATCGCTCAATACCTTGGATAACGCACCGGGTTATTCACCCGGTCCTCCGTGTCTTCTTGGCTTTGCTTATTCTACAACTTAGCCTGGATATGATTGTTGACATTCTGATCGTGGGGAGCCCTCTATTAAATCAGCTACACATATTAACTGCATCACTGGTAGAAAACAAAATCTTGAATAACCTGGTGGGGCGGGAAATGGCAAGTGCTGAAATAAGCAAAAGATCTCTCCTTTGGTTAGATTGTGTGGTTGCTATAATATCAGTATCCTCTAATACTTCTACAAATGGGTCATCTCATTTGACGATCTGCTTATTTGCATAAAATCACTGTACTGTTTCAAAGAATATTTTGTATCACATTTAAGCAAACCTAATTTTTCCTCAAAAAGGCAAGTTAGAGACCATCAGTATTATGAATATTTCACCAAAGGACTAAACAAGGTAAAACAAACAAACAAATAAACACACACACACACACACCCACACCCACACCCACAAACACACACACACACACACAAAACAACAACAACAAATAACACCAAAAACAACTTAACAAAACAAACAATTTTATGTCTTGTGAGAAAAATGACCCATTTTCTAAACAATATTATTGTCAAATGCTGTCTATTTTCTCTAATTTTGGACCAATTTTAGGTAAGGTATACGACTAGTGTCCCTATCGATAACGCAATTCAGTAGAAATAGCACAAAACGGCTCAAAGTGGTGTGAATCCACAAAGAGTTGTCCTCAATTTTTAAGTCAGAAATGTTATTTTTAAATTAAAAGTGTTGCAGCATGTTACGTACAACGTATTTTGTGTTTTTAGGTCTTAAGGTAGTTATGCATTTTGAAGTACGCTAATATGCATGCATATGCTTGTGATTGGTCTGAATGACAACTTTACGCTATTTTTAACATAATTTTGTATCAGTTCTCTTATTTGGAAAAAACTAATTTAATCGCCAATTTCGGCCGTAAAATGGATCTAAAAATATCCGAATTAGATCCTTAAACATGGATATTTAGCTTTCATTTGGCACCAAATTTGTTTTAGTACAATTATGAAATTGAGGATGTCATGGGGCCAATGTTATTTCAAATGCTGTAACAAACATTCTTGTAATAATAACAGGTCGAGTTCCATTCTTCCTACGTTTTGTACTTGTTTTATCCCAGAATAAAGAATGTCATCTCTAATTTTTTAACAAACGATCAACTTGGCTTCAGGGCAAAACGTTCTACCTTCATGGCCATCAATGATTTTCTTTTTTGGATAAAATAACTACTGCCTTGACGTTATGCCATTATTATGTATTATTGATATTTAAATTTTCTTAAGCATAGCTTTTAAAAATCTACCCCATACAAGTTTAATAAATAAACTATACCAAGTATGGTATTAGAGGAACAGCCAACATTTGAGATCAACATGACTTTAAAGGCAGGAAACAGTTTGTTGTAATTTATTGGCCTCATTTCACAGGGATCAATCCTGATAGCCTTGTACAAGGCCGATGGGCTCTGTAGTCAGAATATCTTAGACATACCTTGCTCAGACTACAGTAAAAAAAAAAAAAAAAAAAACAAATTAGATCCTTAAAGGTCCATGGCCCGATCGCTAATAGCCTCGTCCCCAGAAGCTCAGATTTTACCGGAAGTGGTCAAAATTTTGTATCAGAAGAAAGCTACTATTTTTCTCATTTACCCTGTGAAATCTTAGGGCTAAATGATGTTTGGTTTGGGAGTTATGAGCGAAAGTGTACTCCATTTTGGTCGACCAATATTAGTTTTACACAGTACTCTATGGGGCTCTCAAAATCACGTTTCTAGCTGTCACATCAAAACGGATTGAAATATCGGCGCGAAATGTCACAGATGGGGTTTTTGGGTGAAGGCCATTCTATTAAGATGAAAACTTTATATATTTAAATCGGGCCATCCCCCTTTAAACATGGATATTTAGCTTTCATTTGGCACCAAATTTGTTTTAGTACAATTATGAAATTGAGGATGTCATGGGGCCAAGGTTATTTCAAATGCTGTAACAAACATTCTTGTAATAATAACAGGTCGAGTTCCATTCTTCCTACGTTTTGTACTTGTTTTATCCCAGAATAAAGAATGTCATCTCTAATTTTTTAACAAACGATCAACTTGGCTTCAGGGCAAAACGTTCTACCTTCATGGCCATCAATGATTTTCTTTTTTGGATAAAATAACTACTGCCTTGACTTTATGCCATTATTATGTATTATCGATATTTAAATTTTCTTAAGCATAGCTTTTAAAAATCTACCCCATACAAGTTTAATAAATAAACTATACCAAGTATGGTATTAGAGGAACAGCCAACATTTGAGATCAACATGACTTTGAAGGCAGGAAACAGTTTGTTGTAATTTATTGGCCTCATTTCACAGGGATCAATCCTGATAGCCTTGTACAAGGCCGATGGGCTCTGTAGTCAGAATATCTTAGACATACCTTGCTCAGACTACAGTCAAAATATATAGTGAGGCAATTCCAACGGTATGTAACAGTCATTATAAATACCGTTTATTTTGCTAGCATACTGGCTCTCGTTAGCCAAATATTAATAACCAAAACTACAAATTGGTCTAGTAATTATTCTCATAGCCCATTTAAGACTCCAGTAATAAATTAACAGGATCTCTTCTAATCCTCCATTCATAAAAATTAGCTGGTTTCGTACTTCCATACTTCTTGTTTTAATAGAGTTTGGTTCCATGAAACATAATTGCTTCAACTTCCCTCTTCTTGCCTTGCAAACAATAACTAATCACTAAGCTCAAGAAA
The DNA here is from genome assembly GCA_023653785.1 of Ophioderma brevispina. NCBI lineage: Eukaryota > Metazoa > Echinodermata > Ophiuroidea > Amphilepidida > Ophiodermatidae > Ophioderma > Ophioderma brevispina. Next base: position 97,939 of record JAMKCH010080547.1, on the reverse strand, counting down.
GAGACTTATTTCTGATTGCAGGGAACAGTACTAAAGGTGCCAATGTCCGTATCTTCGAGCTATGGTCAACTATTCATATGATGTAGTAGAACAGTCACTTATTCAGTAGCGAGGTTAGGATGCCATCCGTCGTCATGCGTACGCGAAACGTGGAATCCCTTTTTTTTCCCATTTTAGACAAACAAAAGAAATGTCCACATTCTCAAGTACAAGCAGGCACCTTGACGAGACATCTGATCATGCCAAATATGGCGTAATCAAATATCCCTAATTTGAACTCTTCAGAGAGGGAATTTCGTACCTTGGAAGTCCATGACTGCTACGCAGAAAATAGTCTACTGCTTGTGTGTTTGAATACAGACCCACCAGGGTAGTATACAAACCACAGCCCCTATAAGCGAACTGATCAAGTCTCCAATCCCGAGACCATTATTACTTTATAATAGTGATCTATCCCTCATGTTCACTTTACTCATATCATGCCTGAGGTGTTCCGAGACGCGATAATATCGGATCCTACGCTATGATATGATAAAATTGGATGATTTGCGGCCCCATATGTATTGGTCTCGCGATGAGTTTTAAAATATTGGGCTTTCGACTGCGTCTCGCCCAATATTTTTTGCCAACTCATAGATCGACCAATAAATTGGGCTGAATCAATCAACTTTTATTACATTAGAATGGTTTTAAGGAGTCCAAGTGTGTGAAAATATCGGATCCCACACCTGATAATGATAAAATTGGTGATTACGCCAATATTATAAATTGGTCTCGTATGAGTTTAAACAATATTGGGCTGACTGCGTCTCGCACAATAGTTTTTCAACTCATAGCTCACCCAATTAATTTGGGCTTAATCAATCCAATTTTATATCAAAATATAGTGTTGAATTGGGTGAGTGTTTAGTTGACGATGTACCTAAAATCTTTTATTCATTAATTCTTAAACAAAGAAACTAATTATATGACAACTACTTGTGATTAAGTTAAGAAAGTAAAGACTACTCAACAAGACTGATGTTGAAAAGACACCCGACTAAATTCTTATCTTAGGGATGGTTTATTATACGAACAAAAATGTATGCAAGAGGGGGAACAATTGAAATTGTCAACAAAGAGAGATGAGAGAGAGAGAGCGAGAGAGAGAGAGAGAGAGAGAGCGAGGAACACGAACCTTAATAGAGAAATTGACATTTCAAATCAGGGTGTGGAATGCGACATTGTGAAGGAAGCGATCTGGGAACGCGAAAGTTTTCGCCCGAAAAAAAGTTAAAATTCTCCATTCCCCCCTTGGCGTAAACATAATGACGCTTATTTTGAGGATCTGTCGAGGAAAATTCATGCATTCCATATGTTCAAAATTTTATCGAAATAAACTGGCATTAGAAGGATATTAAAACTGTTCGTATCACTTAACTCCCTGTTCAACGCCTTTTAAATCTTTGACGTCAATTAATGTTCATTATCTAGGTTGACAAGAACAACTCTCCATTCAGTTCATTTTTCTCTCTTACAGAAAAATAGAAAACAGTGATCCTTATTTTCCAAAATTAAAAATCTCTCGCTCAAAATCCAGGATATTTACACATGCCAAACCTGCACCTATTTTATGTTTTATGATTTTCGTTTCATCCAATGCTACCTGACACCAAACTAACCAACAATCACGCTCAAGAATCATGTGCTTACTATGTCCACCCTACCGGGGACGAAGATGGTGATAACATATTGATAAGATGTTCTGAAAAGCTCACGCACTTGACAACCAAGTACCTGCCCACAAAGACAGAGAAGGTACCTAACCTGGACAAGAGGGCAGCCCAGAAGTAGCCAAAACGCTACCCAGGACATCAAACGTTCTTTGCCGGCATATGAATGCTCGAAGGACCGTGACCAACTTTTAACATGTTCGGCCACCATGAAGCACCTGAAGCGAGTGAGGTCTTGAGGAATCTCGGAGTCCCAAGGTGAAGCCTCAGACCAAGAATTCAAATAACTACAGCAAACGTGAAAAACGGTCGCAAAAACAAAACGGATCTTCAATTATATTTTTGCATTCTGTGGGGTGTTAGTTAGACATCAATCCTTTAATTCAATTTCCGGGGTTGTTAGAAAGAAAAACTCATTAAACATAAACTTTTACCATCAACACGGCAAAATTAAAGACAAACCCAAGTCCGGATCGCCATCTTAGAGGAACCCTTGGAAAGAAGAGAACGTAGGACAATATGAACAAACAATAAGTTCATAACAAATCTTGCAAACTAAAATTTCTCTGATGGCGAAGTATCGGTATTGGAGAAATGTCTGAAATGCTTGTGGATGTCCCAACAGCTGAATTGCTTGCTAGGAATACGGAAAGATTCATGGAAATAAGAAAACCAAACGAACACACATGTGCAAACAATCTTTCAATTGGCACCCTTTATTAATTTTATTTCCCTAACTTGGAACAGAAAACCAGTTAGAATCCACAAGGTTATAGCTAAATTATAAAAAATAACTCGACAAATCCTGACCGCAAGCTTCTTAAATCACTAAGAGGGGAGCAAAATAAGTTTTCCAAAATCCTGATAAATCACACGACATAGTCGTTATGAAGAAAAGGTGACTACATGCACTCATTAGAGAACATTCATGCTTTAGAAGCGTAAAAAGCATCCAAACTCCATTTATTTGATCAAAACACCAAAAACCCTAACTTACTACTTTAGTATAGACAACTTCTTATTAGCAATTTCTGTAGACCGTATGGACAACTGGTGTGTTTTTACTCTTGCTGTCCAAAAAATACTAAAGAGACAGATATCATTTGACAAATTGAGTAACTAATATCAGTAGATTATCTTATCGTAACGATAGACAGTATATTTACTTTTAAGTTAAACAGTTCTCAAACTTCAATGATAGTAGATTCAACCCATCGTGTCACCTCTAGTACTTTTCAGAAGGTACTGGCATTGAATGAGGGGATGTGCAGTGGATGGAAATTAAAATTCCACGCTAAATCTTTTGAAGAATAAAGTCCGATAGCAGAGAAAAATCAATTCCGTGCTTAATGAAATCATTCAAGTCAACGTAAACGCATTTACAGTTACATTAACTCTCAAAACATTCTGACTAACGCTTGACTCGTATTTGCTTCAATGGTATTCAATGTAACAGGTGAGTTGAATGTTACTGACTTTTGAGCACCCCCGGGGAGCGCCCGTGTTTAGCTGGATACAAAGGAACATAAAAGTCTTTACACTCTCCATGTAAACTTGAAAGGCCAGATAATCTTAGTTCATTCATGAAACAGGTGAACTGGGCCATATATTCTGTCTCCTCTACCAAATAATCGACGCTGTCCAAAACTTTTCCTTCGGTGACACGATGGGTTGAATCTACTATAGCAATGTTTTAAAATTGTCAAGGACAATGTTCAGCCTGGGTGACTTTTGTCAATTGAATGTGAGGAATCCCTATGACAAACCCTGTTACATAAGAAAACAATGAAATGAAAAAAAAAAAAAAAAAAAAATTATAAAAAATAACTCGACAAATCCTGACCGCAAGCTTCTTAAATCACTAAGAGGGGAGCAAAATAAGTTTTCCAAAATCCTGATAAATCACACGACATAGTCGTTATGAAGAAAAGGTGACTACATGCACTCATTAGAGAACATTCATGCTTTAGAAGCGTAAAAAGCATCCAAACTCCATTTATTTGATCAAAACACCAAAAACCCTAACTTACTACTTTAGTATAGACAACTTCTTATTAGCAATTTCTGTAGACCGTATGGACAACTGGTGTGTTTTTACTCTTGCTGTCCAAAAAATACTAAAGAGACAGATATCATTTGACAAATTGAGTAACTAATATCAGTAGATTATCTTATCGTAACGATAGACAGTATATTTACTTTTAAGTTAAACAGTTCTCAAACTTCAATTAATTTTTCTTTCCCCAGAGAGGATGGCGCGCCCAAGTTCTGAAAAAAGTGCTCCAAGGAGGATTCGAACCTGTGACCTTCTACGTACTAAAAAGAAGTCTCCAACCACTAGACCACGGGACTCTCATAGGTATGATGATGACCACGGCAATGATTGCGACATTGATGTTAACGTTGGAACCCCTGAATTGAAATGGATGACCGAAAAAATGCTGGTTGAGGTAAGCACCTAAAATGCCCAAGGAAGCTCGGCACTTGGGGCCTTGATGGTCTGAGTAGTCTGCTCAGGTTGCCCAATGACAGGACTCAGTATTGTATTTCATTCAACTCGTTACTCACAAAGCTTTATGCTACACCGGTTGAAAGCTATTACCACGGAACCCGAGGATATCTACATGTATAACATTTCTCTATAACCATTTACCTAGTTGAATAATGAAGAGAGAATGATTGTCCATGACCAAATTGGTGTGAAACTAATCTGAACACCAGGGTATTAGTAATTTTACGTGTTTTACCTAAACAATAATGCACCCATTGTTAATGTAATTGCCAAGTTAAAATGGTAAAATGGCCTTCTTTCTATCAATCTTTTCGGCCTCTTACGTCCAGGTGTTCATATATCTGTTATCTAAAATGTAATACACGATCTTACATAATAATGTCTTGAATTTAATGCTTGTTTTTCCTTAAATCTTTATAGAAACAGGTGGAGTCGCTTCACTTAAAACTATCTAATGGCAGCCACCTTTGATTAAACCAAATGGCTGACTACTTTCTAACCAATCATTATTCTTGGCATTTACACACTGCTTGTCCACATACTGATCGCTAACCTCAAATCGATTTCCTTCATACCGAAAATCACGACTTCGTAATAAAAGTTCATGAGTAGTCTACTGAAATGAAAACCGTTATCAATCAACTGTGAATGTGGTAATGGTAAAGTAAAACAGAAGCTCAAAATGGTTCGCTGTTGCTTATTTTATAGTAGAACCGCTGTTCATAAGCTCTCAATTGAATTTTGACTTGAAAACTAACATTTGAATTCAATGATATTCCACTGTGTCATAATATTACACCTACAATCTTGGAAAAAAAATAGTTGAACACTTAACACGATTGCATTAAATGCTCGCTGTGATTACATCTTAGGTCCCTAACCCAAAAGTCACAGTTCAATTGCAAGCCTGATCCTTCCATTCGACCTTTCCCTTCCCCACCGCCCATCATCTCAATGTTGGGCTGTGTGCCAAGGCTGATGACGACATGACCATGAACAACATTGTTTCGGGGCAGATAGGGGGATTTTTTTCAAAAACTACCACAAGTGTTCCAACAATTTGTTTTCCAAGATTGTAAGTATGGAAACATTTAAAGTCTGTGGTATTTAATAAAAGAATAATATTAGGCTACACCTAGTTATTGCATATTGATATGATTGCACTTTGTATTGAATGCACCATGATCATTGATTAATAGCTGACACTTCGAGGCAATCTTAATGGAAATTCTCACGACCGCACCTTTGTAATTTTCAAAGAGGCCCTTTTAAATGCCCAATGCCATGGTTATTTATTTTTACCAGGATGATTTTTCTTTATTCTATTGGAAATTATTGTCGTTTGTATATAGTAAAGTTACCTGTATGTGCAAAGTTTGGAACAACATAGCTTTTATAATACGTGCAAGTTTTGTGCCACAAAGTCGAGATCCTGGCATTTATGATGTCATGAAATAGTCAGTTTTAAGAGACTCTTAACTTTCTTGCATGCTGAAACTGGTATCACATTATTGTCTTAATATTAATCGATGAAATCAAATAGCGGGAAGTTCCTGCTTAAACCGCTGATGACGATTCAAAATCCTCCCCAGAGAGAAAACCCTGGTTGTTGCTACATGTATTGGCTTTGAAAGGGTTGTCACAAGAATCATCTGCCAAAAATCAGTGTGGTGTTATGTTTGGTTTGATTTTTATTGCATATTCAATATCTGCATTAAAATATTGCAGAATTGTGGTCAATGACCTTTTATATCCAATTTACTACACTGTATAGGTCAATGGAGAAATTTAAAATCTCATTATCAGTTTCAGTACAAGATACAATTTCATCCGTGTCCATAAACTTGGAGGCAATTTCTTTCAAATACCAACAGGAAGGTAGTAGCACGTTGTTTTCTCGTTAGGCTGTCTTGTGTTTGGAGGCCCTGATCATAAGCACCTGTGCCCATTATCAGCTGTGCCCATTAATGGGGCAATTTCTATGATTCACAGCCTCATACCAGAATACATAAGAATAGTCGAGATTTTATATCATCTGACCGTTAGCTTAGTAATCTATTCTTATGTGCAAATTCGGTTTATCTGTAGAAATTCGCAATTTTGTATTTTCTGCCGGTGGAAAACGGACATAAATTATAGCATAGGTCTATGGGACGGGTGTTGTGATATGAGTGAAACCGGCATTGCTCCAGAACACAAAATGCAAGGTCATGATCAACTAAAAAAAAATGTTGAATAAGCCTTATCTTCAAGAATATCTATTGACAATGAAATAAATCAGAAGGTTGCTGGTATCACGAAAGGCACATTCAATCGTGTTTTATGGTTTTTTAAGACGTACAGGAAGCACCACCATTTTAGTAAATAAGAACTATAATGTTAAACTTTTTAAAACAGGTGACATAAGGCCTGGGCAGCGTGTTCTATTGAAATCGAAAATAAATAGGACAACATCGGATTATCTGATTAGAGGTTTTTCCTTGGGAATAAGATTATAAAAAGCCGTCCATGTAGTGTGGAACATAGGTCGCCAGAGGAAACAGTGTTTAAGAAATTAAAAGCGGAAAAGCTATTGCGCATTTTGCTTTTAGAGGCTCGTCGATTATGTCATGGATCAAAATTATTTGTTATCATTCCTCATAAGGCTACATTTACATTCCTGAAGATTGGAAATTTGAGCCTATGGTTTGCTAGTTGTTTACATATTCTACTAAATGTCTCGTCAATTGTGGATTATGGAAAACAGTTGGTATAAAGATGTTTAGGGCGCCCATTTATTGATTTGGGGATTTCAGCCTAGATCCTACACTCCATTGACGACCCTTTTCTAAGTGAAAAAGTATCTGCTGCTATGATTACCATGCTAGCAAAACAAATCTGTTATTTAAAATAAAATCAGGACGGTGGTGGACCCAAGAGCAGAGGCTACAATAGGAAACAGCTTACGTTGACTACCTCTTAAATCCTCCTTGTTGTATCGAACTGATAAGCAGCTATTAGCACCGCAGTGGCGGAATTTAACTAAGGAAAAGGGCCCTGTTCAGCAAGCTTAAGGGATGGGGGCCCCTTTAACGTCACGAAGCGACGTAATGTCGCACTTTAGTGCGATATGGGGTGTCTGAGGGGGCCCGAGAGCAAATTTTAGGGGCGCCTTGTCAGGCAGCTGCTGAACTGCTGATCTTAAATTCGCCGCTGATTAGCACTAATACTACGAACTCCCGAATCTGTCGTAGTCCAGGTGTCACGAAACTGGCGATTGTCCCAGTCCGATGTTAGTGTCCTACCTATAGGTTTCCCTGTGTAATGAGGCGATCACTATTTACTGCCAATATCCAGTAGCATCGTCCACAATGTCACGGTTTATTCCGTGATGTTGTTATGGTAGCTAAAACGCTCTCTCATGGGAGACTCGCAAGGTTCTTACATCGGCAAACGATAACTAATATAAACCCATGTTATTAGATAAATACGGTTCAACGGTTTCTAGACACATTTTTCTTGCTGATTCGAATCCGAGGGGTGCCAGACGACGAATCTTGAAAATTTTTGTAAAAATGCAAAATAATCGAAAATGCCAACCAAAACACCAAAACATTCATCATCCTCTTGTCACTCAAAAAAGTTAAACATAATTATGACCACGTAACGATGATGCTCTGTAACCACGTAATCAATGAATTCAATATGGCCGCCCAAATACAAATTAAAATGTTCTGATCGCTGCCTACTTTTGACTGCAGGTTGGTAATTTGGTACACATAAAAATAGAACACCAAAAAACAGATAGGGACATTAATAAGAGACTAAAGACATCCAGGTAATTTGTAGGCTAATGTGTCTATTACATTAATATCATAGGCTCGTACTCATTGGTATTAAAACACAAAGGTCACAGACAGGTGTGGCAGGAGATATAGTCATCCGGGCTCACAGTCCGGGAACAATGGTGAACAATAGGGCAATCGATTCAGTTGACTCTTCTCGCAACATTAGTTTCACGCTTTATTCCGTTGTCGTCTATGGAGCCCGGACTATGATACCTGCCGGACTATGATTACTTTCACACCGGTCAAACAAGGTGCATATCGTGGGAATCAACTCCGGTGTGTTTGCTGAATTAATGTCGCCGGCGACATTTTCGTTCGGTTTACCCGGAAGCGCGCTGATTTGTGATAAATAATTTCAGGTGAGGGCTAATTTATATGCAAGCTTTACAACCATTCAAAATACCAATTTTGACAAATCTAGAGGGTGCACTTTTGCAAATGTGTTAGTGTCCCTTTAAGATGCCTTACTGTGATTTTTAGAAGTGATAATCCAAATAAAACCACCGGATATATAGTTTTAGCTACAGCGTGAATGAATTACTGACTTATATTAACTGACATTTGCAGCCATATTGGATGCCCATCTAGGATGCCATCTTGTTGATATCAATTACTTTATGTTATGATATTTTAACTGCTCTGAATGAGTTATAGTGATATACACAAACATTACGGCTCTTGGCTATATATTTAGTAAATAATTTTGTCATTTTGGATCCATTTTGAATGGTTTATTGATTTGATTATCAAATTATTGAAAGCTATTCATAATGGTTTCAATTAACATATTGATTGCTTAAGAATTAGTATATATATACCAAGGCAAAAATTACTACTTTGAGCAATTGATATATGAGTTTTTAGTGTTTTAGTGGCCATTTTGAATTTTAGCATTTCTTTGGAAATATTCTGTTTTTAGAGCAAAAGCAAAATTAACTGCCTTAATGGTTAATGTGTTTTTAAAATGTATCACAATACTACCTAGTTCGTCGCAAAATTAATTCAAAATACCATTCTGGTTTTTTTTACTTTGCGTATCATCCAAAGCCAGAGAAAAATTTATAATATTGTTAAAATTTTTACATTGTAAAGGCTTTCGCGTTTTACATAGTTCAAACAAAGTTCAATTGAGGTATTAAAATGCTCCGTGCAACCAATAAAAATCCGAAGGACAATAGCAGAATAACAGTTCTTTGTGTTGCAAAGAACAAAATTTATCATATTTTGAAGTTTGACTAAATTTGTCTGCAAAGGTCGCATGGAATCCATACATTATGGGAAGCAGTTGGCATGGGAACCCCACACGTGAAAAACTTCCAATAAAGTTTCATCGTGATACCAGATAATTTATTTTATTCGTTACCAAATATTTCAATATTTCAATTGATATGACCCACACTTTCGGTTTCGGTCGTAAAAAAAGCAGCCGATACCTGTGATCTTGATACAAGTGGATAGCTATGGTCATCCTCTTCCTATTGATTCTAAAATAAGTACCAACAAACCTACTATGGCATCACAATGACGTCAAATTCAGCGGGTCTGCAAAATTGCCATTTTCCACAGAAAATAGGCGAAAATCTAATTTTGGCCTAAACAATTTTCATGCGCTTTTCAGCTCTAAATGATGCAATTAACTAGTTTTACATAAACTTATTTTTTTTTTTTTTTTTTTTATTCCTGAAATTGGAATTTTGAGCCTATGGTTTTGCTTGAGTTTTTTACATATTCTACTAAATGTCTCGTCAATGCGGATTATGGAAACCAGTAGGTAAAGATGTTTAGGCGCCCATTTTATTGATTTTGGGATTTCAGCATAGATCCTACACTCCATTGCCGACCCTTTTTCTAAGTGAAAAGTTATCTGCTGCTATGATACCATGCTAGCAAAAAAAATCTGTTATTTTTAAAATAAAATCAGACGGTGGTGGACCCAAGAGCAGAGGCTACAATAGGAAACAGCTTACGTTGACTACCTCTTAAATCCTCCTTTGTGTATCGAACTGATAAGCAGCTATTAGCATCAGTGGCGGATTTAACTAAAGGAAAAGGGCCCTGTCAGCAGCTTAAGGTGGGGGCCCCTTTAACGTCACGAAGCGACGTAATGTCGCACTTTAGTGCGACTATGGGGTGTCTGAGGGGCCCTGAGAGCAATATTTTAGGGGCGCCCTGCTGACACTGCTGACTCTTAAATTCGCGCTGATTAGCACTAATTACCTACGACTCCCGAATCTGTAGTAGTCCAGGTGTCACAAACTGGCGATGTCCCAGTGATGTAGTGATCCGGGCTCACAGTCCGGGAACAATGGTGAACAATAGGGCAATCGATTCAGTTGACTCTTCTCGCAACATTAGTTTCACGCTTTATTCCGTTGTCGTCTATGGAGCCCGGACTATGATACCTGCCGGACTATGATTACTTTCACACCGGTCAAACAAGGTGCATGTCGTGGGAATCAACTCCGGTGTGTTTGCTGAATTAATGTCGCCGGCGACATTTTCGTTCGGTTTACCCGTAAGCGCGCTGATTTGTGATAAATAATTTCAGGTGAGGGCTAATTTATATGCAAGCTTTACAACCATTCAAAATATCAGTTTTGACAAATCTAGAGGGTGCACTTTTGCAAATGTGTTAGTGTCCCTTTAAGATGCCTTACTGTGATTTTTAGAAGTGATAATCCAAATAAAAACCACCGGATATATAGTTTTAGCTACAGCGTGAATGAATTACTGACTTATATTAACTGACATTTGCAGCCATATTGGATGCCCATCTAGGATGCCATCTTGTTGATATTAATTACTTTATGTTATGATATTTTAACTGCTCTGAATGAGTTATAGTGATATACACAAACATTACGGCTCTTGGCTATATATTTAGTAAATAATTTTGCCATTTTGGATCCATTTTGAATGGTTTATTGATTTGATTATCAAATTATTGAAAGCTATTCATAATGGTTTCAATTAACATATTGATTGCTTAAGAATTAGTATATATATACCAAGGCAAAAATTACTACTATGAGCAATTGATAGATGAGTTTTTAGTGTTTTAGTGCCCATTTTGAATTTTAGCATTTCTTTGGAAATATTCTGTTTTTAGAGCAAAAGCAAAATTAACTGCCTTAATGGTTAATGTGTTTTTAAAATGTATCACAATACTACCTAGTTCGTCGCAAAATTAATTTAAAATACCATTCATATCAAACTGGTCATCTTTTACTTTGCGTATCATCCAAAGCCAGAGGAAAATTTATAATATTGTTAAAATTTTTACATTGTAAAGGCTTTCGCGTTTTACATAGTTCAAACAAAGTTCAATTGAGGTATTAAAATGCTCCGTGCAACCAATTAAATCCGAAGGACAATAGCAGAATAACAGTTCTTTGTGTTGCAAAGAACAAAATTTATCATATTTTGAAGTTTGACTAAATTTGTCTGCAAAGGTCGCATGGAATCCATACATTATGGGAAGCAGTTGGCATGGGAACCCCACACGTGAAAAACTTCCAATAAAGTTTCATCGTGATACCAGATAATTTATTTTATTCGTTACCAAATATTTCAATATTTCAATTGATATGACCCACACTTTCGGTTTCGGTCGTAAAAAAAGCAGCCGATACCTGTGATCTTGATACAAGTGGATAGCTATGGTCATCCTCTTCCTATTGATTCTAAAATAAGTACCAACAAACCTACTATGGCATCACAATGACGTCAAATTCAGCGGGTCTGCAAAATTGCCATTTTCCACAGAAAATCTAATTTTGGCCTAAAACATTTTCATGCGCTTTTCAGCTCTAAATGATGCAATTAACTAGTTTTACATAAACTTAGTTTCCGAACCATACTTTTAAAAATGTACCCTATTTTTTTCTTGGGTGACAACCAACCCATACCTTTCGCTTTATTATACCCTCTACCCTTGTACCCTAACCTCGGTGAAGGTGCTACTTTCACATTTTTGCCTTTCGCTAAAATGACCGGAAAGGATGAGAAAATGATTACCTGGAAGCTTTTTACGAAGGTTGTTAGCATTTTAGCGCACCGAAACCGAAGGAAAGTTCACTGGGGGATGGTAACCCCCTGGTAAGGCGAGAGTTAATTGATTTGAAATTAACAGTTGTCTTATTTATTATTTATATTTAATAATTATTAACAGTTAACAACACACAGACACAACAATAGGTCAATATAGTGGCCAATTATTTTTTCACGACACTCGTACCAAAGCAATTGTACCCACACAACATAATAACCCAATAAAAGAAACTTTCATACCACACTTTCGTAATACATTTTTGGCCACAGATGTACTATTTTTAAAATTCAATTTGCATAAACTTTAATGGCAAGGACGATGGCTCATTTTCAACAAAAATATTTACTAATGACTAAGGTTAATGAACAGTAAAAAGTATTTTCACACACAAACTACCATTATACACAGATGGCTAAAAACATACCATGATTTTAACATCTATTGTAGACGTACTGTAATTTACATTCACCAAATGGAGTAAAATCATTTATTACATGTAGCACGTGGACTAATTTATACCATAAGCACAATGGTGGCGTACTGGAGAAACAGCATACAGGCAAAGGGACCAACCTTGTGGTGTTGTACTCTTAACTAAGGCATACTGAATAAACCTACTCTGTAGTGGGTTTTATAAATATTTCTGTTTCAACTTTACAGAACCGATTTGGACATTTCAGATGAGGGCTTACACATGTAAAAAGCATTATAACCGTGGATACTAACATATTTTTTTAATTGCATGTGTCTCACCTGACGCATTGCTTACAACTTGCATTAAATAGTATACAATATTATTCATACAGAGAAAATATTACCCTGCATAAATACAGTTTTTACTATTTCAGCCAACATGTGGTATGCATCATGAAATAGCTGAAGCATTTAATTGTTTATAGTCGAATCAAGCACGATGCACTCTTACTACCATTTCAATGCACGTGTTATTTGTAAAATTGAGCGGGAGTGTGTGGACTGGTAAATTGGTCTCCTTTAATCTATGTTTAGTTCATCCTCTGATAACTTAGTTGCACTGTATGTAATGCGGGATTCACGGTCTCCACGACTTGCACATCACAGTAGTCTAATAAGTATATCATAAGTCATAAGATAATTATGCCGAATATGCTCTGATGAAAGTCTCGAATATTCTTCTTGCAAGTAATGTGTGTATCCCTTAAATCCCTTTATGCCATTTTCCCACTTTTCAAAAATCAAGAAGCGGACCCTTTGCCTTGTGTTTATGGTGAATTTACTCCTACATCTAACAAGACAAACCGCGCCATATCCCTTTTTTGCGGTGATCGTCAGGTTGGTAACACAACGTGAAATACGTCATGTTACAATGGTCATTGTAAGGCCACAAAAATGTTCTATTGGAGTAACAAGAAATTTTCAAATAGGGTAGGGCGGGTGGCTTTTTTTTGCATTACTACATCAAATCATCACACATAGTCAATGTAATGTTATTAATATTGATACTTTTGACTCTTATTATTGAAAATCTTAAAGAGAAGTTGCCAAAGTTACACCAGAATACCCAAAATATTGAGAAAATCGGTTAAAAATCAGGGTAAAACAACTTGAAAAATAAGATTTTTGAAAATCAATAAAAAAAATGGGTAGGTATACTTTTGTACAGGGCTTGATTTTCAAAATTAGGGTCGGGCGGGTTACTCCAATACAACATTTTTTTTGGCCTAACATGACGCTCCTAGATCTGACAACAAAATACCGCTACCTCACTTTTTGCGGTGAATGTCAGATTTTCCTCTAGGGACGTTAGGGACATATATACCTCCTCGTGTGCATAATATATATACATATCCTCTTTGGTTACTGAATACTGATTAAGAATTAGACATTATTTTACTTCTTTTGCGTAATCTGATTCCATATCATATTAATACCATCTCCCATTGTTATTGTTACTTACCTATTAAGATACGATCATACCTATTAAATCTTTCAAATTCTTATTAATCGTTTTTCCTGATGTTATAGTCATAGCCAGGCAAACCAAGTACTTACAACGGCAAAATTAAAGTTTAATAATTAGGTAGTATTTTTTTCTCGCTCGTTTGCATTGCTCTTGTTTTCACTACATTCGGTACTCTTTTAGATTCATCGCTTCAATTGTACTTCCAAACCCCTGGTATTTAAAGGCGAGAGAATATATGAAGGCGGAATAATGTACATTGTGCCAAGTTCCTAAGGTGCTTGTAACAATTTTAAACATAAAAAGACAGCATAACATCGTAGTAATACCGTTGGTGGTCGTTTTCTTCTGTAGTACCCAAGAGAGAATTTATAACGTGCATTTGTATTTTTTGATTCGACATCTTTAAAAAATGTTTAAAAAAAATCAGATGATAGACCCATTACATCGGTAAATGCCAGCAATGATTTTCGTTTCTTTTTCTTTTTTATTCTCGGTTTTTATATTGACGGAACTCAATATGCCAAACTAAATGGTTTACTTTCAAATTGTAATGTTTGTATTTTACCTACGTTTTTCTCTTATTTTCTTTTTTTTTAATCTATGCGTTTTTTTTTCTCGACATGCTTTGATACTAAACTTGTTGGAAAGAAAAGTTATTATTAAATCCGTTGTGTTAAAATTTGAATCATTTTCAGTTTGAGCACAAACACAAAACAAAAGAAAAAAATAGAGAGGTGGGCTGTGATATGAAAACCAACAATCAAATTGATTTCTTGCATATGTCATTCATTTAAAAATTTATCATTATTTATCCTGTTTTTACATAAAACACTTTACTAACCGCTTTCTCCGTTCACACACAAAACGCTCGCACACATATCTCTCCCCACACAACATTCCTTTTTTAGCATGATAACTTTTTGGATTTTTCACTAATTTAGCTGGGTTTGTTCTATACAATTTAGCGAACCGTGTGAGGCTTTCCCATACAATGGGCGCATCTAATATTGGTTGCAATGTGCTTGCTTTCTTGTCCTACAAAATTTCATTTGATTTCATCACCGTGAAATGTAATACATAGTTTAGGTTTTTTAGTCATATAAGGTACAGATTTGACTTCATTATATTTTCCTAAGCGTAATGCCTAGGCATGAAACACGTGCAACGGGTTAGACACAAATTTGTTAGAAGAGTATGTTTGACCACTCGATTTATAAAACCAATAACCAATTATAAAATTAAAATGTCAAGTAAACCTTTCTGTAACTTTTACTTGCCGTTGCGTGACTGTTAAAACTAATGATCGCGTTAATAAAATGTCCGCCCATTTCTTGAAGGTTGTTTAAAAATTGTAAATTGATTTCGATTTAAAATGTTTTGAAATTAATCGTACTATGTCGCCTTATGTTTGTCTAAATCTAACACATACGTAAATTGAAACGAGTTTTAATGGTTTATTTAATACACGACTTTTTATAATCACCAAAACCAATGCATATTTTAATTTAAAAAGTTTTTAAATTTTCCTTATTTTCTTTTTGAGGGAAGAAATGAAATGGATGCTCCACCACTGGTTCTAAATACCAAATTCTTCAAACAATAGTTCTCACAAATAAGTACGGATCGCATACATACCTCTAACGTCCCCGACCCCCTGCTAGGGTATTGTTAGATTTTTGCACTGGTTTATAGAGTCACAAACTCCAATCCAATTCCGATCCAACTTGGCAAATCAATAACATTGCAGAATAGTAGTCGCGATATTTGAAAATATCAAACTATGTGGCGTCACAGAACAGTAGGTACACCACTTTGAATACAGACACAGATCTGCCACTGCCAGCATATCGTACTGAAGCAATCACCACTGTATGATCCGCATTTAAGGGATAGTAGCCATGGTAATATTAGCTCTTGAACTCTCATTGGTTGCGCCACAACTATCTGATACTTAATATTCGTACACTGAGTATTCGACTTCGAGGGAGAAGCGTATAGTGGTGGTGTTGTACAAGATTCCGGGTGCAAAGCACTAAGACGTGGGAATTTGGAATCATCAAAACAAAGCCATGGGATAAATTCAATAACTAGATAAAAAATTGTTGAAATATTCTAGTTCAACGTTCGGAGGTATGATTGAAGATACCATTTTGCAGGCAGTTAATTTTACTGTTGCGCTGGAAAAGTAATTGGGTGATTTCCACTGGTTATTGATTTCCATCATTCTTATCGATCTATCTTTCTATCTCTCATTTATTAGGTTCAAACCAGAGTTTTTGTAGGCATGAATGCTTGCCTATAAAATGTGATCAAAATTGGTACAGTAAAGAATGTACAACCTTTGAACATAGAGTATCAACATTGCAATATAGATATAACTGTGAGAAACGAGCATACATTCCTAAATAACAAAACTAACCAATCGTTCGACCTCAAAGATACTGTTTCAACTGATTCTCAAAGGTCAAGCTAGGCGCATAATACCTGCCGGCGTAAAATAACGCTACGTAACATTACACATTCCATGTCTACACGTTCGGAATACATCGCCAGAGATCTAAGCACTCTTCATAATAAATGTGTCTCTTTCCACGGAGTGTTCAAACAAACTTTAACATCAGGAACGTGTTGTTTGCTCATGTTTTTTCGATGTTGGTTTATATCGTACACCTGTTGTATTATTTAGTTCGATTAGTTTAATTAATCTAACGAGCCTGTATGTGTCGGCACACGGTTCTATAAGGCGTTCCAACCAATGCGTAATACGGTAAGGTAAAAGGTGGTGGCTTGATTATAGCTGCATGGTAATCCACACGTCCCTTATTCTGTAATATACCTAATATTTGTCAATTTTTTGATGTGTTTAGGTACGGAAAGAATTCTAATTTAATGATTATAGAGATACCCTCCTCCTTATATTAATTACTACTCCTCCAGAGAACGACGTTAACGTATTGTGCGACGGATATGAACATATTGCAAGTTTGGCGCCTTTAAAATTTGGAGAAGCTATGAAAATAAATCATAAATGTTGAAAGAATATTCAGAGTTTATCCGTAAAATCTGTAACGCAGTTTCCCTTCAGTAAAGCAGTAGTGTAAGGTTGCAGCTTCCTCATCATGCTCATGCTGATACGTGAAGGAATCCATTAGTATGGTTTAGCAATCTCAATAATTAAAAAAACACGATGTCTATAGCTTAGCCAGTATTGGTACGTATTTCATGAATGAATAAAAGGCCCATCTGCTGTTTACTATTTTAGTACATTTCAAGAGAATCTTACAATAAATTTGAGATTGTAATGAAACATTCAAGTAGGATTATTTATTATTTAGACAAAATTATTACATGCAAGGAAAATCTCCAGGATCCAGGATCATGCACCCCCGAGTGAGCAATCCTGGATACGATCTCAGCCCATGCGACAGGAAGTCTACACTGTTAAAAATGTTCATTAAAATAACAGCGTTTTGACTGGCAGCTGGGACTCACAACAGTTAAAATCACCCTTTTTACAGTCATTTGCACGTTTCGAGTCCTTTTTTACAGTTATTTGCACGTTTTGAGTCCCGGCTAACAGTCAAAACGCGGTTATTTTAAGATCATTTTAACAGTGTAGAGGGGCCGCTTAAAGCACCCGGCGAGATCCGGGTGCAGAGAAATGTGCGTTTTCAGGCTAATTTCGCATTATTTTCCGACACATTCTGGTGCAATCTGAAGCCACACAAACACACCCTACGCGCACACCATGTTGACTGTTTATTGCGCCAACATTTACCTAGTCAGTGTTAGTGTTGTAGTTAGTCCGGAAATTGAAATTGAGCACAGCCCGTAAAATGATACACTAACTAGGGGCTTCTTGTCTGACGTGTAATATGATATCAAGCTTCATGTTGAAATCTGGATTTGAAATTTAATCAAGGTTATTTAGTATGGCGGTCAACACAATACAATAAGTCCGATATAGATATGAACGGAAACACTTGTTTTTTTCACTTTATGACTAATAATTGAAGAATCATATCTTCTATGTTTGAGAAGCGAACATGTCTGATGCACTCCATATGTGACTAACTGAGGGGAAGGTCGAAGTGAGTCGGTTTGGAGACTGCATGGATGTAGATTTTATCTTCAATATATGAGCCAGCTGGTGCAGTTAGGTGGCTAAGGAGGTTTATTAGAAAATGCAAACTACAAAACCATGTTTTCCTACTCTGAATACGCTGTTGAGCCCCAAAATTAAACAACTTCCTAACTGTAATTCTAATACTGAGCTAAGTATACAGAATCAGACGGGCTCTTGATAATGGTTCTGGCCAAATTCACATGAATGATCTAAGTGGGACAATACTTGATAAGACTGTCCCAATGCATGGGTTTAATCAAGTCACTGTTGATTATGTCAACCACATCAAAATCACGTTCCTTAGACACCATTCCATTGGATAATTTTGCAACTCTGTCTGAGCCATTAACACTGTTCATTAACAAGTCCATCTGCAAAGTGGTGTTTCCCTGATAAGCTCAGGTAAGCGGCCGTCACACCCACTGTAAAACATTAGTTGTGTGTCCAAGTTCATTGGAGAAATAGCGAGTGCCCAGATAAAGGAACATCTTGTTTCAAAACTTAAATGAGTTTTAGTCAGCTCATAAACACAGTACTGAACCAGCATTTCTGCGTGTCAAGACAGATATCCTCAATGCAATTCACAACAGTAAGGTAGTTGCTCTTGTGCTTGGTGCTGGACCTTTCTGCAGCTTTTGATATAATTGATCATGCCATTCTTTTGGATATGTTACGTGATGATTTCGGTCTTACCTGCAGAACCGTTTTTTCCGCGTGCGCATCGGGGACGCTATTTCAAATAAACATCAGCTCCCTTTAGTCTTCCTCAGGGTTCCGTAGTCGGGCCTCACTTTTTCATAATGTATACATACTGTATTGCATTAATCATCCTGAAGCAAAATATTACTTACCACATGTATGCGGGTGTTATGCAGCCCTATTTAACATTGATCCCAAGATTGATGGTGAAGTCAAACATGCTGCTTACAGGTTATCGCTGGATGCGCTGTAATAAGCGCAAGCTAAATCATGACAAGACATATTTTTAATCGCATTTCATCCTTTCACATCAGACACCTCAAAGAAATACCATCAGGGTCGGGACTTTGGATGTTTCCCAGTCCTGGGCAATCAGAAAGCTTGGTGTTGCGTTTGATCAGAAAATGATCATGACTGAACATGTGAAGGTCATTACGAAGTCTGTTAACTTACAGCTTCGCACCTTTTACCGGATCATCACGTTCGAGAGTTGTCATCATCTCGTCCGCTCAATGATTTTATCTCGCACTGATTATGTCAATTGACTACTGTACGGAATGTTGGCCAGAGACCGGAGTTATCTATAGATATTTTCGAATAGAGCAGCCACAATGGTGTTTGATAGAAGGACACCGGCTACTCCAACAACTCCACTCTTTACAGAGCTCAATTGGCTACCGAAAAATTCACCTATTTCTTTAAGAGTTGAGCATGTCCTTAAATTGGTATATATTTCCTCACATTTGATTGTGCTGATGTTTCTTATGCTATAGACTAGATGTTAAGTATTTATATCACTGTCCATCACTCTTAAATCTATCATATAATTATGTTTTAGGCAAAATAGTAATTCCTTTTTATTTGTAAAGTGTTTTTTGCCTTAATTTGATAAGGCGCTATATCAAACGCTGTTTGTATTGTATTTGCAGCAATGGGATGCGTATAATACAATGAATGACAACATAAAAATTCTAATTCGACAACTGGACAGATTCGACACAGGAGCCGGGTGTATCGGTGTGTGGCGATCCGCCTACATAAAAACTACGCTGTTTTTTCCCGCTCTTTCGAACAGATTTGTTAGGCAAGATCAGGATGAAAGGAACGAAAAACTGTAGGCATTCCTACGACAATGAAAATAATTTTCAACTTGGATCGAAACTTGTCTCATCAGATGATAAGATTTGACATACCATTATCAAATAAACACCTCTACGAATCAGGTCTACAAAACGTCATGGTGAAATATTCGATTCATACATTGGCTGTCATTTGTTACACCAATTCATTGTTCGTACGTACATTCAGACGTTGAGAGTTTTTGGGTCTATACACAAAGTAATGCAGCTGTTGTGTCGCTAGGTTATCGCTTCAGGCCAACCTGATCAATTTATGACTTATAATTACCAATTTTTAGCTATATAAAAGTACATATCACCTTTTTGTTGCGGGTACTTTTTAAATAATATGAATGTGAACATCAGAATACAATCTATATACATACAATTTTATTCAACCTTTAGTAGACAACAAGAGGCAGCTAGCACATCTTTTGAGAAATGTTAAAAATGTCTTATTTCTTACTGTTATTGAGATACTTTCTCTGGCTGTTTTAACATATTTAACCAGCCACCTTACAGATATTGCTGTCATGTTATTTGTTATTTAATGCTTCATGTCATTTGGTTTTATCGCTTGACTACCAATATCTGTTACAAAATGTTTTATTCCTTACACTTCTGTAATTATGCCTTATTTATCCTCGGGAGAAAAAAAATCCGCTTTGTTATTTGAATATTACACAAACATTATGGTAGTTGTATCGGCGATAATTTCATTTTTTGTCTTTAATTTCAGGCATCGGACATGTAGGAAGACTCCCACATACACATGTATTAGAACATCGGCTCTTTTGTCAAAATGAGTTTTAAAATAATACCTTAAGAATTACTACAACAACTTTATTTTTTACATATGTAAGAAAGGTAAGAAAGGAAACGAGTAAAGTGGAAATGGTATTCCATTTCATGACTTTATGTCGGTCACTCGCTAGGCTGGACTACGTTACAAGGCATAACGAAGTAGTTGCAGTCATCCACAAGAACTTCGGTGAGGCATATAAGCTAAAACGCACGGCAGAGTATAACTTAGTGGATTCAATTCTCCCTGAGCCAGACAGGAGTCCTTATTTGAATGCGTTGTGAATACGAGGAAACTCGACATAGTAGTTGAAGACAGAGACCTTTGTCGTGAAGCTCTAAAGGGCCTTGGTTCGATCACTAATAGCCTAGTCCCCAGGACTCCAATTGGGTATAAAAATTTGGTATCAGAATTAGCTACTATTTGTCTTATTTAACCTGCGAAATCTTAGGGCTTAAGAATATTTGGTTTTGAAGTTATAAGCGAAAATGTGCTCCATTTTATCGCCAATAATTATTGATTTTACACAGTAGTCTATGGGACTTACAAAATCATGTTTTTAGCTCTCACATCAAAACGGATTGTAATACCGGCGCGAAACTTTACAGCTGGGGTTTTGGGTTGAAGACCATTCTATTTAATACCAAAACGTTATATAGTTAAAAAATCGGATGAGCTCCCTTTAACACTAGTAAACACTCTCAGAGTTGCATCTTGGCACTACTCAGTTTTAAATCATATAACACTAACACATGCTATGTTATTACAAGTTTAGTTTTCAGTTAAACATTAACACTTAACTGCATAAGGGGTTTGCACTTCCGTTGTGGCAAACGGGGGATCCCCTTAGATAATACTTTCCTAAAGGACTTGTAAATGAAATCCCCACCACATTTTGAAGACTTTAAAGAACAACAACAATAAAGAAATAAAGCTCAGAAAAGTTGTTCATAATAAACGAGGTTCAAAACATTGATTATAATTTTGCGCCAAAATGTGGCAAAAAGACACTAATTCCCTTTCCTGCATTGTCTACGCATTTATCACCTAGACGTGTGCTGATTGCATTAATTACTTAGTGAGAATGAACACTACTGGCCAAAAATATTGGCACATGCAGAAAACGAAATTCAAATCAACAAAGGTGGGGGGGGGGGGGGGGGAAAAATTCAATTATCCATGGATTCTTTACCACACGATCACGTATTGAATGTCAAAGTTGTGCTTTTCATACAGATGTCATCCTCCAGAATCTAAGAAGGCGAAAAGTGTTTGATTTGTTTGACATGTTCCCTAAACGTGGCGGATTAAAAGAATTGCGAACAATAACTTACCGATTGCACTCCAGAAGGAATACAGGCACATAAACAAATGAAATGGCTTCAAAATTGGCGCTTAATGATTTGTATGGGTTCGTTAGAGTTTACTTAAATGTTTGCGAGAGAAAATCGGAATGGTTGTTTGGACCGGAAAAGAGATAAAGTCAATGGAAAACAGTGGCCTTTGAAACAATCGGGAAATTCGGAGACATCCTAAATGCAATTCGAATGATAAATCACGTGGTTTACGTAAATCATGTCTAATTACACGTTTCACATTGCATGACAAACAGAACAATGTTAACTGTGCGATTAAAATATTGTTTTCAAGTTATCACGTGACATCTTTTTTGCCATTAAATTTCCAGAGTCCGACGCCATGGACGTGCTCCAATCTTTTATTGACCATTACGATTTTCGCCCTGAACATTTACAGTAGACCCTAACAAACCCGTAAAGTTCATTTAGCAGCCCAATTTTTTACTTTATTGGCCTGTGTTCTTTCTGGAGTACAATCGGCAAGTTATCATTAGCCAGCTCCTTTAACCCGCCATATTTAGGGAACATGACAATCAAATTAAACGTTTTCGCAATATCTGATTCTGGTAAACAGCACCTGTTTGAGAATTATAGTTTTGACAATAATTACGTTATGTGCAGTCAAGAACTCCTTGAACAATTTTAAACCAATTTTTCAAAGTAAATCGTTTTTTTTTTTTCTGCATGTTGCAATACTTTTGGCCAGTGTGTGTATATATACCATATTAAGCACAAACATAATGTCTCAGCCATTGTTATTTTTGGGGTGTACTGTACTTGCAATATTTACCATAGGTTTCTACAGTAAAGCGCTATATGATGTATATAAAATACATTTGTATTGGTGCAAAAAAGTCAAATCCATCGCGTCGTTTTTACGTTAATTAGCATGGATCCCTAGGAGCCCCCCCCCCCCCCAACGGAAGTGCCCATGACAAAAATTAAAATCTTAATAGAGTTACTGTGATTCTGATTTTCATAATGCATACACCTAGTGACATAAACAAAGTAAATAATTAATCAAAACAAATCTTGGAAAGTATAGTAGGCCATTGGTGTCATAATATTTTATATACATCATATAGCGGAACCTATGGTAAATTATACAAGTAAACCTAAAAAATATAAAATGGCATGAGACATTTGTGTTTGTGCTTAACATGGTAAATATAGTTCATTCTTCACCAATTAAAGCAATCAGCAAAAGTCTAGGTGAATCAGTGCCGTAGAAAATGCAGAAACAAATTAGTGTCGTTTGTTGGAAACTAAATTCCTGGAAAAAACATTGCACAACATTTACACCATATGTAAAGTGCCATAAGGCAACTACACACAAACCAGCAAAAAAATATATAATTTGGGCTGTAAATTCGGAGTAGACCTTGTTTTCAAACACGCAAAAATCGGGGAAAAGACGAACCAATGCGGAGCCTTGCACTTACATCATTTATTTGGAAACTAATTTTATGTTGATTAGATAATCTACAAGCCCTACTCTATATATTTAACACAAAAAGTATAAAGCTGGAATTCCATAATTTCCATTTATTTTAATCTTGCCATGTCTGTTTTAAGGATATTAGTATGCTTTGGCTCTCTGAGCATGGTGTAGGTGACCATATCTGAAACGGCGGGTATCATACCTATACCCGCTGCATAATAGCATGCAGGGAATAGCCCTTATTACTTTATGAATTCCGCGGACTGCTATTCCCGAGGTTATGTTAAGTAACAATTAAGGTGTCAACGGTTCAGTGTCGCACAAGAGTGCTTAAGCTTGAGGATTATTATCATTTTACTATAAAGGTTACGCCACATTTCATTCAGATTTCATATTGTCCGCTAGGTATTTGCTTTTGCTCTTACGCTCTAATTCTTCCCCCAACCCTTACGCTTTACAAACCTAAACCAGTAGCCCTAGAATCCAACCTGGAGAAGGAAGGAATAACCGCAAATAATAGGTGTTAGATTACACCTGCACAAAAGTATCTCGCATGTTTTTCGTTAGTACTGTGTCACAAAGTCAGACCATTTTGAAAGTTCTCGAAATATACATTTTGTTGCCTAGGTCTTGCTCTCATTTAATACATGGTCGTAGAAAGGCGTGCAGAAATGGCTGAGATTAGAAATGCCCGAAGACGCAAACCCCCAACACCCAAAAGTTGCAGTTGTGGATTTTTTTCCAATGGCCACTGTGTGTGGTACAAACGCAATAATACGGTGTGTATTGGGTTTACACAAAGAAGTTTTCCGACTATAATGAGCGAGAAAGCACCTACTTGCAATATGAGTTGTGGTTCAGTGTTGGTCCAGTACACTTGCAATGCCCATTGAAAATCCAGAAAAACTGCAAAACTTTGGTTTGGGGGTTTGGGTCTTTCGGGCGTTCTATCTGGACATTTCTGCACGCTTTTTTTACAAGGGAGGTGTTAAATGAAAGAGCGAGACTAGGCAACAAAAAGTATATTTCGAAACTTTCAAAATGGTCTGACTTATGCACAATACTGATCGAAAAAACATGCCGAGATACTTTTGTGCCCAGGTGTATTATAGTGTCAAATATGCTTGCATTTCTACGTATTTCAATAGCATTACAAGTGTGAAATATACAAGTAGTATTAGTACACGTGAAATAATTGCGAAATGCTTAAATCAAGAATTCATATCGTAGCCTTCTAATATCCTTCAAACTGGACGGAAATCAAAACTGACACCCGTCTTTAGAGTAGCTCAAAGGCCATCTCAAAATGTAATCAACCTGAGGCTAATTATGTAAACAATAGCTAGTCCTTAAGACTTTATCCCTGATATTTTGGAGATGACAGGTAAATAGTAAATCTATATAGATAGATTGCTCAAGTCGGCATATGCACGAGGCAACCTTTTTTACTCTAAAAAAATAATATGTTATATGATTACTTGTAAAGCTTTAGTAAAAGGAGAAAAACGAACGTTAGAACTTTCTGTGAAAAAAAAAAATAATCCGTAAAATAACGATGAATTGTCCGTAAATATATGAAACTTAAGGGCATTTCCCCGTAAAATCCCTGTTTCCAGTAGTTCTCTTCTCGCAATTTACAGGGTTCGTAAAGTTTGTATTTTTTTACAGTGTAGCAGTATAGTAGTAGCAGCAGCAGGAGCAGAAATATAAATATTGCAGGTAACATTATTGAGGATGTTATATAGAGGCTCGGAGAAACTGGCGAGCACAGAATTAAATAAAGATTTAAACCCGGTCCTCTCGCTATCTAAGCGTGAGAATTACCACTGGACCACAGAGGACTGTGTTTACGTGGATACCAGAGAAACGAGCGCTAATGTATTTCAGTCTTTATTTCAGAGTTTCAAGCGACGGTAATTATGTTATATATTTTTAGAAGAGGTGGGCCTGTATGCATGATTCAAATAAATGGTACAACGCGAGGATCAAGTAAATGATCCTCGTGTGCATTGAGTTGATTTTCGCAACGTCATAGATTCTGCTAGAATCATACATACTGGCCCACCTTTTCTAAAAGTATATTATTTAGAATGATTGAATTTAAATAGTGTAAATATTTTAAATCATCCGAAGCTACATTTTTTGCAACAAAGGAATGGCAGGCTAGCTGAGAGCATTATGGACTACATTCCTACCGGCTATAATATAGTGAATAGAATACACACACACGGCACTAATTTACATCATCTACGATTCAAGTTGATGTAGTAGACATGGGATCAATCAACACCAATAACAAGCGAAACTCACCAATAAACTGAGACTACTACTAAAATATCTTCAGTAAGAGCGTTCCGTATTAGCACTATTGAGTGTTATGAATACACTTCCGCTGGTTCAATGCAGGCTCCATTGAGTGCACCAGCAATTATCGACTTTGCCTCATTGTACTCCCAAATTGACCCTTTTTATGGTTTGAAAAGATGGTTTGTTGGCGTTAAATATTTCAATTTTTGATACTCAATTATATATTTGTTTGGACAGAACAGGAAAATGATGACAACGTTTTCTGAATTGTGTGGGTTATTCTACTGTCGATAAGATGATATTCAATTCGTTAATCTAACAATAAATATACATTTTATTCAACCACAAACAATTTGTGACAGGTGTTCAGCTAACGAGCATTCTAATGGTAAATGCCAATATACTACCCTCTCCTGTTTGGAAATTCATTCATATGCATAATGCTGAAAAGATAAAATGCTGTTTTTCAGACTGATTAAAGAAAAATAGAGTTCTAGGCCAAAGAACCTAGTCTGTTTAATTGAGCCCTTGTTTCGCAACCTATGGAAAGAGTAATTCGCAAATTCTTCCAACAAATCGATGGTTTACGTATTTCGAATTTGCTGATAAAAATGGTTTAAAGAAAATAATATCATATGAAATAAAACATTTAAAGTCCATGGCCGGATCTCTAATAACCTCGTCCTCATAATCACAAATTTAACTTACAATATTGGTGTCAGAAGAAAGCTGTTATTTTCCTCATTTACTACTTGAATCACATATATGGCTAAAAAGTGTTTGGTTGGAATATCATGTGAGAAAATGTGTCCCATTTTGATCGACCAATATTGATTGTACGCAGTGTCCTATGGGCTTACAAAATCAGCCTTTCAGCTCTCATATCAAAAGGGATTGAAATATCGACGTGACACTTTACAGGTAAGGTATTTGATTCAAGGTCATTTAATCAAGATGAAAACTTTATATAATTAAATAGGGTCATTCTCCTTTAAATAACACATCAATTCGTATATCAGAGGAAACCAGTTCAGCATTGTTCCGATATCGTCAGGATTTACCAATTTAACAATTGTAGGTATTTAATTGTGCTATTGTTGTGCAAGTTTTCTTTGTTGCAATTATTTTTGCTGTCGTTTTCTCTGTCTTCTATCTCTTCGGAGCTAGAAATCACCCGTTAGTCGTTCATATTATTATCATTAAAAGAAAAGGTTAAAATTAAAAAGGCCGGTGTGGCAGGATATATGGTTTTCCGGACTCCGAACTCATAGTCCACCTACGACGGTTAGGGTTAGGTAAGTCGGGGGGAGGGGGACGAGGCTGTGGACCACGAAATGCCCCTGTAAGAACTGTGTTATCAAACAATATATTCTATTGAATTTTGAAACAGTTGGAGCTTGCGATTTAATATGAATAATGCTCTATGAAAGATAATTAGCGACATTTTCTGTCCTTATATCTGACCAAAATCTCGACCATCACAGAACGTAAACTATCACTCTCTTACACGGGTATCAAAATACACGCTATAATATTGTGTGGTTTTGTTCTACCTAATAAACTCGTCCGGGTGTTGTCACGTTGGTTAAGTGCTGGCCGTCATCCATTGTCTGCTTAAACCCAGGCGATCACTGGACATCCTGGACCACATATTATTTAAACAATTCATTTTTAGGGACCAAATCAATACTCAACCGCCGGGCGTTTTCCGGTTCTGCCCGGTTCCAGGCGGTTCATTTAATGCGCTCAATCTTCTGAATCCTTTATTCCGATTAATTAATTCAGCAAATTCAATGAATTAATTGAACCGCGCGGAACCGGGCAGAACCGGAAAACGTCCGCCAGTTGAGAATTGAATTCCTCCGTTATGTGACTTGCGATTAGTGTATCCATAGGAAATTCGCCGTTGATGTTGGTGCGTTTGTTGATGATTCAAGATTCGATTCAAGATTAGTTTGCATTTTAGCTACATATATATATAACAAAAAGTATTAACAAATTATATAATAGTACCAAGAGATAGTAACAATTGAAAAAGGTTGTATTATGAAATAGATGAGCGATAATTATGATAGGACCCGAATGGAAACCCCGTGGGGCGTATATTTATTGCTGGCCCTATGAAAATACAAGAAAGAAAATTATACTAAATAGTAAATATCTATTGAAGTCAATAATTTAAAAATTAAAAAAAGAATTTCCCCAAAAAAATTGTAGTGGTTGTGTGTGGGTGTGTGTGTGTATGTGTGGGGGTGTGTATGCGTGTGAACATCAAAACTAATAAACTCTATATTGATGACAAAAAAACAAACAATTTTAGGATACAGGATACGGGAAAAAGAGAAGGCGGACAGCCTGGACAAAAGTCTTGCTGTGGTATGTTACAATGCACTACAGTAGTATAAGGGGGGGGGGGGGTAGAGATAGAAATGAGGTAGAGAAAAAGTGAAGGGCTGGGAGAAAGAATGGGGAGTAATCATTGTAAAGGTACTGATGAGTCCACAAGCTAGAAAGTTTATTTTACTGGAATTCATTAACTCTTTCAGATTTTGGAAGGATGAGTACTGTTATTATGCGAAGGCGTATTAATGGGTATGTTAACGTATACTTGTAATGTAATGTAAGTCCCAGGGACGGGGCTGATAGATTCTAAGTGTTTCTTTATTAAACTAATTGAATAGACACCACATTTATTCAATTCAAATGTTATTTTTAAGATGCATATAGGCACAAATGATTTGGGTGGCTTTCAATTAAAATCTTACGTGTGCGACACGTCTTGCAATCTCATCTATGTTATTCATCATATGCATTGCGAATGCATTCTTGGTGATTTACATATAATTTTGTTTGCCCCATGGTGAAATTATCAGGCATATAATACATCACCTGTGCTATTCTAATATTTGTGGCATTTTCTAGCAGATGACTATTATTGTAGTCTTGTAGCTAGTTCGTTTGCCCAAGGCATATCATCTATTGCATATGATCTTTAATTTTGTTATTCCATTCTTACCATCAATTTGCCATGAATGGTTGCAGTTAAAAAGTTTCACACTTATCAAAGTAATAATTCATTGTATAGGCTAATGTTTCATATCTTGTAAGGTAGGCGCTAACGGCTCGACAAGGATCACCTTAGTATCGTTTCTGGGTCAAAGCAAATCCAGATTCAATTACTAGATTCAATGGAGTCAGGTGGATAAATTAGTAGGCTGTATTATCCGACAAGGGTTAGAGTTAGTGTAAGACAATGATTAGAGTTAGGCTTAGCTTAAGGTTAAGGTTAAGCTTAGCGTAGGGATAGGGTAAGGGCTGGTGGGACAGCAAAAATGAAAATGGCTATTTGACCTAATGTCGGGTGAATAGCCTCACCAATCAGTAAAAACCTCTCTCTTACACATTTAACGTATCTTTGGAAATCTATGTATAATCTTATATTCTCACATGACACATCCTTGAAAATACAATTTCTAAAGTCTGAAGGAATGTAATGTAGAAACTGTACTGTTAGGGTTTGAAGGACATAGAAACAATGGCTTACTGTACTTTTCGAAACAAAACGGGGGGGGGGCGGACTTGTATTCGGATCATGGATGGTCATAAAGGTCATTACACTTAGAGTAAATTCGACTTTGAGCCAACCAAGTTACACGTATTGAACGAGATATATCGGTATCAAAATAATGCCTGTATCACGTTATACCGCCAGCGTATCTAATAGTAGCCGCTGTACCCGTCTGAATAACAGAAGATGGGTCAATTATTGCATGCCATATGTCTTTACCAATTGCCTGCTTTACACCTCTGATTTGAATAAAACTTTATTAAAAAGGTTCAATCATTTAAGTAAAGTACGGAAAAGGTAACTACCTTACACACTGTCTTGGTTAATAATCAATAGTATGGTCAGAAGATTTAATTGAGATTTTTAGGAAATCGTTTCAACAGATTTAGCATTTCAAGTAATGTTGTAAGCAGTTTTTACCTATTTCATACCTACAGTTTAAATTACCTTCGACACGGATAATCTTACGTTTTGAAGAGCAGATATAAAATTCAACTTAAACCAATAACTCGAGAACTGGGCTATTTGTTAACACTTGGGATAAAGCGAGAGAATAATTGGCCAAAATCTGCGGTCAGAGAAGTGACAAATATGTTTACCCACCGTCGGCCCACGTTTAAAATTGAATATATTGATTGAAGTCGAGTTATCTTGTCGCATGCGTGAGAATTTAAAAGATCGGCTGTTTCACAAAAGGCAGCGCGAGTGGGGGATTTTCACTATCCGTGTAAATTCTGTAGACAGGATAAAAGGCGAGTAATCGGATCAAATAAACCTTATTGGGTAGACAAGTTTGGATGAAGTCAATGACACAAACAAAGCAAAGCAAAGCAAAACAAAACAACAAAACTAAAAACCAACAAACGAAGCAAGTATCTCTGGATGGATTCAAACGGACAATTCTGTACCAACAGTGCCTAACCGTATAACGTATAAAGGAAGAAATGGGTGTAAACGAGCGATGAATTGTTCTATAAGTACTATAGTTTCTATGTTGTCTGTCACTTTCAAAGCTGAATGTTTCTGAACGACATATTTATTTGAAAGTTCGCTATTTAATTTTCATGGTTTACTAGACTGGGATACTAGTATGAAATATTTCCCTTCCCCAGTGTAACGTTGAAAACAAATATGCACCTAGCTGGATTCGAAAGACAACCTTTGCGTTGCTAATCGTCGAAAGATAACTGCAACACTCTTATGTATTGGAATCATCCCCATGCTAGCTCATGATCACAACTATCGAACTTTGACAAGCCATAGAAAGCAGATGTCTTGCCCTTTACAATGTTGAGGGACCTGTTGAGGCTGCTGACAACATGAATCGAATCGACATCTCTTGGAGAGGCGTGGACCCGCTTTTTATCCCTAAATCTGATAAAGTGTACCAATGTTATTTCCATAATTGTGGCACAGGACACAGATTGTCCGCTTCACTTGCCCTCTAACAAAAGGTGTTCGTTCCAGTAATAGAATTCTAATGGTAAAATAGAGAAATATGACATGAAATATGCTGAAATAAGCGCAAAGCGCGCGAAAATTAGTATTGTAACTGTAATTTGAGGATAATCCATCACTTTTGACATGGTGGGGGCGCAGGCTTGGGGAAACGCGGGGGGAGAGGAAGGATCCGATATGACAGGATTTATATTATTAGTACAACTGTCTTCTGCTGTCGCTTCTGAACTTTAAAGAGCGTCGATTAAAATCGAGGCTGATTAAAATCCAAGGCTGAGCCAGTAAACTATAGACCAGTGTCCCTGACGTCTGTCTGCTGTAAACTCCTTGAGCATATCCTCGACACTCAGATTATGTCTCACTTTGACGACCACTCATTCTTGTTTGATAGTCAACATGCCTTTAGGTAAATGCGTTCTTGTGAAACCCAGCTAATCACAACACTATACGAGTTGGCTTGAAACCATAACCAATCGAAAACCACCGATGTCGCCGTTTTGGACTTCAGCAAAGCTTTTGATGTAGTACACCACCAGCGTCTATTGCAGAAGCTCACGTACTACGGCATCCGTGGAAAAACACTTGCCTGGATTGAAGCTTTCCTAACCCAGCATCATCAGAGGTGTGGAGTTGATTGATTGGCATAACGGTATTGAATGGAGTTCCACAGGGTTGTGTGTCTGGACCACATGACCTCATCACTTTTATTAACTATATCTCTAAAGGCATCAATTTTACTGTTTGATTTTTGCAGACGAATGTATCATTTATAGAACATCAATTCACATGAAGATGAAGCTGATGTCAAGGCTGACCTTGATAAGCTCGTTTCCTGGACTTACCTTTGGGAATGAAGTTTCACGCCACCAAATGTGATGAGGATCTATTGCAAAAGGTTCCTGGGCGACATGTCTACACCATGCTATAGGGTAGACCCTCGAGGAAGTGGCTACGACACAATATTTTGGTATTCATATTCAAAACAACCTCAAATGGGATACTCAGACACAATATGCCGTTGCAAAAGCTAACAGGGTCTTACACTTTTTTGATGGGAAACTTAATAACACCACCGTGGTAGTGAAGGAGAAGCTTTATAACACCTCAGTTCGCCCCATCTTAGAAATGCGTCTGCTGCCTGGCATTCAAGCACTACGAAGAACAAGGAGGTGCTTGAAAACGTGCATTGACGAGAAGCAATATATGTGAAAGGGGATTATTGTAAAACTTATAATGTCACCGCAATGTTGAAGGACCTCAAGTGGGAATCTGTTGAGCATATGCGACTTTAAAAAGCACGCCTGATTACGCTGCATAAAATTATGACCCTGGATATGACAATTTTTTACATGACAAATGATTTTAAATTGAGGCTAAACATTTAGACTGGCACCACTCTCACCAATCCTCTAGTCATACTCCCTAGTGGACGTACTTTAGAAGAAGTTTCATCGAGGTTACGAGATTAAAAGGATTTCCATTTTGTAGTCCTAAAAGTGGAATTTGCGACAAGCGGACTTTGTGGTGGTATTTGGGTGCCCGGATTTTTATATATTGCAGATATTTTCTATCGTCAAGGGGCCCATATAACCTTGTCGTCTTGAACCGCTGGACAAATCTTCAGGACTATTCCGAAAAGGAAATATTTACTGAAGAAGATTCCCTTTTATTGTGGAAGGTTGACACTGCATGCGTCATTTTTCGCTATGAGGACATATCATCGTTGATCTGCGACATTTCTTTTAATTCTGGACATAAGTCGCTACGTGAGAGTGGATATTATTAGAATAAGTATAATTTGTAATTAATAATGATATTCTTGAGTGTATTGTTCGCCATGGTAAATTCTTGTACCAATAACTTTGATAAAACTTATAATAAATTGTGTTATTGACTATTTATTAAATGTTTTAAGGGGTAGTTCTGACCCTGGCATCAACGAGATGCCATACATTGCAAAAACTGGGGTGTTAATATTTAAACACAAGTCGGTGTCAAGCTTATCGGTGCTAGTTTCTGGTGTAGAAATTTAGAATAAACACCGCTTGGTGTTGTTGCACAATTTTAATTATGAATTTTGGTGATCTGCTTATGAAATATTAGAGGTATGTTTTTGACAATAGAAGCAAAAAAAAAAAAAAAAAAAAAATCAGACATTTTTTTTTACTAAAATATCAGACGTTACGGATATAAATGTTAACACCATAATGTGGTGTTAAGTAACACCAGAGGGTGTGGTCCCGCATTGATTCCATGAGGATGTTAAATTAACACCAGTAGTCTCAATTTGGCACCGGCAGTGTTAAAAAAATAATTCACACCGACATGTGGTGTAAAATTCACACCAAGCAGTGCCATATCATACATTGTAACACCAAAATTGGTATTTAACACCGAAATGGTGTAAATCTGACACCAGTGGATGCAGTCCCCTATTGATTCCATGAGTGTTTTAAAATTAACATTCATGGTGTTAAAGTTTACACCCCAGTTTATTTCGGTGTCAATCTGACACCAGTGGATGCAGTCCCCTATTGATTCCATGAGTGTTTTAAAATTAACACTCATGATGTTAAAGTTAACACCCCAGTTTTTGCAGTGTACCAGGAGGACTTGAGTTGGTTGGTTTATCCGATCGTGAAAAATTTCGTATTCCAAGACAAAAAATAAAACGGTCTCGTACATAGGGCAGCTTTAAAAATATTGAATGTACCGTTATTGGTAAACAACAGCCAGTGTGATCGAAATGTCCGTCAAATAGAAGTACTGGATTGTTAGAAACTTTATGATCACTAAATGGACGGTTACTGACCGGAATAGAAAAGTCAATAACCTCTTTTAGATCAGAAAGTATAGTCATCTCATGGGTGCAAGTAAAACTTATGTTACATATAATAAGAACTTAAAAGGTCAAACCTACAGTCTCTACGAGCGTTATGAAATCATACAGCTGTTTGTTAATGGTAAAACATATCATCTCTAAGTCTACACATTGAATACTGATGAATTGAATGATAAGGAAACGGGTCTCATCTTTTTTCTCGCATTTCTTCGTGTAGGTAGTGGTTTTTTTGCGAAAGTTGTTAGTCGGAATTGAGAGGTTCGACAGCCTCGATTTGCTGACAACAATACCGTTTAGCCGTTCTTTAATACAAATCTTGATGAATGGAATTTGCCCATTGGGTGATTATTTTATCAATGCGCATGACATCATATATGTCCGATACCAGTTCTTGAACTGAGAATTACGAGATTCTAACGAATATTTTCGTCATTTTGAGATATGACCATTTTAAGTTCACACAAAACAATATAAAACAAACGAAATTTTACTAAAATTGGCACCTTTAAAATGTATACCTTAAAAACTTAAACTAACTATATATCATGTTAAAACTTATAAAATGTAAATTGCAAAGATATTATTATCTCCCCAAATCCCCAAAAATGTCAGTTAGAATTTGGTAATTCTCAGCTCACCAGTTAAAGTTTAAACAATAATCATTTCTTAACAATGAACTGCATGAGGAGGGGTTCCTAGTTTTTTGTTTTTCGGCCAGCGTATTTTAACGCAGCAATATATTTGGTTTAGGGGTAAGTCGGGTAATCCCGAACACCATTCAATTGAAGCCAATAAGTCCATTGTAAAATCAGTTTTGGTAAAGATAACCATATCAGTAAAAAGTGTAAGCAAAACTCTAACTCATGTTTTCTTAACTCAAACCTGATAGAAAAGAAGTTATGGTTAAAAAAAAATGGCGTCGTTGGGAATTACCCCACACCTCACGGCTAATCCAGGACGTGTTTTTTCAAGGACAGCCCCTTTTGGGACAAAAATACTTTTGTTTCTTACAGCATAAAAGTTATGATAATGTA
The DNA here is from genome assembly GCA_023653785.1 of Ophioderma brevispina. Lineage (NCBI taxonomy): Eukaryota > Metazoa > Echinodermata > Ophiuroidea > Amphilepidida > Ophiodermatidae > Ophioderma > Ophioderma brevispina. The sequence goes on along the minus strand of JAMKCH010080547.1, from coordinate 63,142 downwards.
ATATAATTGAAAAGCTAGATGAGAGCTTCAAATTAAGTAGCTGAAAGGGACACACCAATATTGGTTGTCATTGAAAAAAAAAACGAGTAGTTTGTAGTAATCCCGAATCCCCTTGATATGGTGGGATAAGGATTTAGAAGTGATTTTCTGTTTATTTTGCTCCAGACATATCAACCAATTACAAAAAAACCAAAAAGAAAAATATAAAAAACTTTTTAATAACATAACTTTTTCTATTTTAGTCGTGGTAAGTCAAAAGAGACATGAGGACATTTCCAGAGAGAAGCGCCCTAACTTTTTTTTTCGAACATAGGTTTTCTGCATATTTGGCATGCTTACCAAAGTATTGGGTCACATCTGAAGTGAAAAAGCCCAATGCGCCGTCTTTTACGTAATAAGATGATGATTTAGTATTTTCTGTCGTGTACGACAAAAATCAAATCATATTTTTCTATAGGGACGACTACGGTAGCATGCAAGTTCAAAACAACATTTGCGGTTTTTCTTTCGTGCTTGCTTGGCCAATAGGTGATCTGCAACCGATCAAGTGCAATTTCACAGAATTTTGTATTCTAAAAAATCTCATGTCACTTTAAGCGTTCCATTTTGGTGTTTGTATTACACGTTCGGACACCTGATGAAATCAGAAGTTCAGACTTAGGGTTAGGCGTCCGTTTAGTGTTAGGATGGTGGTTTCTCAGGATTTTGCTGGCTGTCCATGTTGGTGCCAGGGTTTCTGAGGGTGCCCCCTAAGGGGACCGATTTTCGGTGAAAATATACCTCTAAGATATATATTTAAAGAACACCTTTGCTTGATAACCTCAGAATCATTTTGCCGACATGTTTTGGTTATTTTCCTATTTGTAACCAGCCACAATCAAATTGAATTTAATACCCTTTCTTGACTAGAAGATATTATTATGAATTTGATACCCCTATGGAGAGATTCCTACAACCGCAGCTAGTCCCGTTTTTTGGTGCACTGTTAAAAATGATCGTAAAAAACGTCTTTTTAACTGGCAGATAGGACTCGAATCGAGCAAATAACTGTAAAAAGAAAACGTCACTTTAACTGTTGTGAGTCCCGGCTGCCAGTTAAAACGACGTTTTTATGAACATTTTTGACAGTGTGGCCACGGTCATGGGTACCTGACCAAAATCCAACCCACGGATTAGGGTTTGGGGTAGAGTCGGGATGTGAAGTAGGCGTAATGCAAGTCAACTTCATGTTGAATTCTGTATATATACATGTTGGGGTGGTACGTAAACATAAGAAGCCTGGGTTTGCAAGTTAAATTTTAAAGGCGACGCTAGTTTAGTTGTTGACTACTGCGCGGTAAATGTATTCGCTTATTGTACGGACTTCAACAAAATTGCTATCGTTGTCAAATATCCTGTTGGCATTACCTGCTTTGCTCTTAACCTTTGCTTACATATGAAGCAGTTGGTATATCGTTATTTCCTTCTCGAAAATAATAAGTACACATCAGTATTTTTAAAGAAGAGGTACATTTTCCCCTGTGCAAAACTAAATATATGCAAAATGTCAAAAAGAGTACAATAACGTATTCCTGGAACAAAATCGGCACTAGCATACACGAAATAATCATACACAAGTGTGTGTGTGAGAGAGAGAGAGGGAGAGAGAGAGGGAGAGAGAGAGAGAAAGATTCGAAAACGTAACCTTTTGTGGTTTGAAGCGAATGATTAACTGATTGAGGCCAGACAATACTGTAACAATTTGTAATACTGTATATTCTCACTAATATCAATACGCAGTTATTTCTTTTCTTTTTCACTTTTTCTTAATAGCTAATCGACTGCGTGTTTAACTCTTCGGAGTATGTAGTTTATTCTTAAAGAATAGGTATTACGATTATATCAGAAAAGGTACGGTTGAATGAACATATCGAGGTCAGGTCAGGGTCACCGTGCGAAAGTTGTTAGTCGGAATTGGCAGGTTCGATAGTCTCGATTTGCTGACAACAACACCGTTTAGCCGTTCTTTAATACAAATCTTGATGAATGGAATTTGCCCATTGGGTGATTATTTTATCAATGCGCATGATATCAGATCGTCACGTGAGTGAAACAAAGTCGTAACTGACATTTTTGGCGAAATTTAGTTTTTTTTAGATATTACACTGTAAAAAATACGGAGTTAAAAAGGGGATCGCTCTGTAAAAAAGAGTAAAAATCTTACTCGAAATGGAGTAAATTTCACTCAAATTTACTCCATTTCGAGTAAGATTTTACATTGAAATACATTTCGAGTGACAGCCTTAATTTATTGCAGAGTAGGCCTATTTAGGTGTAGATACGACTTTTTTTCACTCAAAATTTAATTCTTGTTGAGTAGACGTATCTTCCAGTTACGACTTTGTTGCACTACACGTGAAAACTAGTTATGTAGATACGCCATTTTAATTTTTGTAAAGCGATTGTTTTTAAAAATGTTTGTATATAAACATTTTGTCAAAAGTGTATTTTCATGTTTTACCAAATTTATGCTAATTATGCACAAAAAACCTTAAAAACATATCCAAACATGTCTAAAACGACCTTCTTCCATTCATTATTACGCTCAATACTTGCAAACAAAGTCGTATCAGGTAGCTACGACTTTGTTGCACTACAAGAGAATTTATGCGTGTAGTTACGCCACTTTAATTAGCTAATTACTTCTTAATTAGTCAACTTAAGTGGAAAATAAAATATTCATAATATATTTAAAAAATAGATTTTCATTTTTTTTTTCAATCGAAAACTCACAACTAAATGAAACACAAAAGTGCTTCTCCTGTAAAATCATTAGAATGTAGATAGACTTTGTTGCACCCACATGACGATATATGTCCGACACGAGTTCTTGAGCTGAGAATTACAAGATTCTAACTGACATTTTGGTCATTTTGAGATATGACCATTTTATGTTTACACAAAACAATATAAAACAAACGAAATTTTATTAAAATTGGGACCTTTATGAATGTATACCTTTAAAAACCTAAACTAATTATATATCATGTCAAAGCTTAGAAAATATAAATTGCAAAGATATTATTATCGCCCCAAATCCTAAAATGTCAGTTACAGGGTGTCTCAGAAAGAACGTTACCCTCCAGAAACGGCCATTTTTACTTACTTAATCAATTCTTATCCTTGTTTTAGCTTTATATTGTGAAAATATGTAGTTTTGTGAACATATGGTGAAAACAAGAAAGAAAACGGTGAAAAAATATCCAAACAATGAGTATTTCCCTAAAAATGATGCAAACGTACTTTGTCCACGGCTAGCATTAGCAGAGGAAACCCTGGATGCCAATATCCCGACATAAAAATGTTTAAGACCCTCCTGGCCAATAATACTCTCAAATTTCAATGTCCGTTGCTGGCTGGTTTTAGAGTTTAATGTTCAGTTCTCTACGCACGCAGCATTATTTGCGGCTGATCGTCCTGTTCGTTGACGATTATATCTCTCTCCTTGGACTTTGGAGTCTTGCCATGCTCCAGAAATTTGTCTCTGTTCTCCCTGATTGCCATCTTACTGGGAGCCCTACATTGACGGAAAACGTTTATACCCATTCACGATGAACGATGGTCTTTTACACCCAAGAGTTCAGTAGAATATGCCATTGTAGGAGTTATGCCCCAATGCCATTATTTGGAAAGTGCGCCTTAACCAAATTCATATCTGCATTATGATGGGAGACGGGTGAGGGGATATAGGTCACTTAATTCTGCAGAACAATTAAGTGAATGTTTCAGGTGCTTTTTAGGCATTACATGCGAACAAATTAATTAAATTAATTATGTGTGCCCAAATCCATAAGAATTACAATGTACATGTTGCTCTGCTATTGGTAGCCGTGGACCAAGTATGTTTGCATCATTTTTAGGGAAATAGTCATTGTTTGGTTATTTTTTCACCGTTTTCTTTCTTGTTTTCACCATACGTTCAAAAGAGTATATATTTTCATAATATAAAGCTAAAACAAGAATAAGAATTGATTAAGTAAGCAAAAATGGCCGTTTCTGGGGGGTAACGTTCTTTCTGAGACACCCTGTATAACTTTGCCATTCTCAGTCACGAGTCAAAGTTAGACAATTATTTCTTAACAATGAACTGCATGGGGGGGGGCTCCTAGTGACCATTTGTTTGTTTTTCGGCCTGCATATTTTAACTCAGGCAAATTTTGGGTTAGGGGGTAGTCGGGTAATCGGGGTGAGTCGAAACAAACCATTCAATAGAGGCCCATTGTAAAATCATTTTTTGGTAAGATAACCAGTCAATAAAATGTGTACGCAAAATTCTAACTCCATGTTTTTCTTAACTCAAACCTGATGAAAAGAAGTTATGATAAAAAAGTGACGTCGTTGGGAATCAATACCCCCCCTCGGACGGCTAATCCAGGCACGGGTTTTTTTTTTCAGGACAGTCCCCCCCCGTTGGACAAAACACTTTTTTGTTTCTGCAACATAATGAATTGATTTAAAGCTAGATGAGATCGTCAAATTAAGTAGCTGAAAGGAACACCCCGATATTGGTTGTCATTAAAAAACAGGTAGTTGGGGTAATCCCGAATCATTTTGATAAAACATGGAGGAATAAGGATATCGAAGTGGATTTTCGTTTTTATTTTGCTTACCATCGTCTTTTTCTATTCTAGTCTTGGTAATGGTCCGGGGGCTAATCACTTAAAAAGACATAAGGAACTTTCCAGCGAGAAGCGCCCCTTATTTGGGGTCGAACCCAGTGTTATTTTTGCATATTTGGCCTGCTTGACCAATGTATAAGATCACACCTGAAGTGAATAAGCCGAATACTCCGTCTTTAATGTCAAAAGATTATGATTTTCGTCGGTTTGTGCACGACAAAAATCAAAGCGTGGTTTTTCTGTAGGGAGATTACGATAGCATGCAATTCAAAACAACATTTGCGTTTTCTTTGTATTTGTTTTTCCAAAACCGTCGATACATTCTCGGTACGGTGATCGACAATCCTATCCAGTGGCAATTTGAAAGAGTTCTGTATCCCCCACAAATCTCCTGCATGTCACTTTTCTATTTTTGGTGGTTTGTATTACCTTTGGAGCCTATGAAATCGACGTTCAGACTTAGGGTTAGGTGTCCGTTTAGGATTGTGGTTTCGGAGGATTTTGTTGGCTGCCCCATGTTCGTGGCAGGGGTTCGAGGGTGTCCCCTAAAGGGAACCGGTTTTTCGGTGAAAATATACCCCTAAGATATATATTCAGAACCCATTTTCTACTAAGGAAAATCGCAATCTCAGATGCATTTTCCGGCATGTTTTTGGTTCGTTTTCATATTTGTATAAACCAGCCACAATCTTAACCGAATTTTAATACCCCTTGCTTGACTAGAAGATAATATAGACTATGATACTCCCAGCGTGAGTCCTACAATACATCAGCTAGAAATAACACCGTTTTTCTTAATGACATAAAAAAGTCGTTTTTAACTGGCAGCTGGTGACTCGAACGTGCAAATACTGTGTGTGTCCGGGGGGGGGGGGGGGGTGGGGGGGGGGGGGGGGGGGGGAGGGGGGGGGGGGGGGGAGGGGGGGGGGGGCGCCAGGTTTAAAACTGAAGTTTTTTGAACATTTTTGACATGTGGCCTGACATGAGTACCTGACCAAATCCAACCTCGGATTAGGTTTTGTGGTAGAGGACAGGGATGATTGAAGTAGGCGTTCTCCAAGAGTCACTTCAGGTTGAAATTCTATATGCATTCGGTTAGTGTATACGTAAAACCGAAGGCAGCCTTGGTTTTTTGCAAGTTTAAGGCGGCGTTAGTTACGTTGTTGACTACTGCGCGGTAAATGTATTCGCTTGTGTACGGACTTAAATCAATTATTTACCATTATTTCCTTGTGAAATACCCTGTTGTCATTACCTGCCTCGCTCTTAAAGGAAATATGTCATGATTCTGATTATTGAAAAAATTTGTATGGATAGGAAAGCTAAGTAACGTTAGATTACATATAATCAAAAATAAGTTGAAAATTGTCCACATTTGTTGAGTATTTGCCCTGTAATTTTCCCCCAATAGCTTACTCGAAAACGGTTCCGACAAATCCACATCGCAGGCAAATGGTGGACGTCAAAGGGATGACCATCCATAATTATGTCGTTGTGACCATCAATATCGCCAGTGTTGCCAATTCCCTTTCGAGGTGAGATGCCGGGGGGGGGGGGGGGACATGCCATCCTAACAGAAAACAGCTGAATTCAAATCGTCAAATCCGGCGCACTTAGATGTGCAGTCCGTCAAAGACTTAAGGTAGGAGGGCGCTATTACGCGTATCGGGACGGTTACACTCAGACTTTCCTAAAGTCTAGGCCTGGTCACGAAAGTTTAAATCTAAATAACCGCTATTGGAAATTACACTATTTTGCAGACGGGGTTAATCCCACGAACCCCGACGGGATTTTGAAGTCAATAATTATCCTTTATTTATATTGATATTACTAGATGTATTGAATAGGTTTTAGAGTCAAACAATGCACAATAATGTTTTTTTAACCGAATCGAACTTAGCATAAACCATACACAAGAAGTGAGACAGAAAGAGGTAAAAACATACTTGGAAAGCGTAACTGTGGTTGTTTTGAGCGAGGGATTTAATGATGAAGCCAGGCAATTGTAATATCTCTGCCACTAATATCCATGCGCAGTTAGCTCTTTTTCTTTTTTTCTTTAAAGGTGCGTTGTGTTCCGATCGTCTTTGGGACCCTCCGATTTACCCGGAAGTAGTATGGATTTTGATATCATATGAAAGGCCGTATTTTTCTCATTGTCGTCTTGAAATTTGAGCCCTCAAATCCATTTCATTCGCAAGATATAAAAAAAACAAACGCCGTTTTAGTGGTTAACCATCAATATTAGCACAGTATTGAATAGGGCTTTGCAACATGCATTATTGCGTCTACCATCAAAACCGCAAGTTTGTTTCCCACGGTACTTGATGGGGTGTATGTGCAAGTGCTAAGCTCTCATGGGCCATTCTTCAAAAAGTAAACCTTTTTGATAAAAAATGAAGTTAATGGTATTGCAAATTTCTTTACATTATCACGTTAATCATCTTTCCAAGTTTCCTGCATGATATTTTTAAGCAAGATGTTCAAATCAAACACCCTCATTTGCATAAATGAACGTCTTTAATATTTTGGGATAAAAAAGTGAGATTATTACACCATTTTGCTTGTTTAGTTTTATATTAAATAGCTTTCATTTTTGTTTGAAATACTGCCTAAGTTTGCATGGACTTCAATTTTCATTTCAAATTATGTTGAAAAATACACATTTATAGGAAATAGACATATAATTAACAGAGAATTTTAATTGACTTTGGTATGTCACACACGTGACCAAAAATACAAAGAAGTTTTTATTACTAGAAAACCACTGTCTCAGTAATGTTCAAATTTCATGTCAAAAGCCAGTTTATAAGTACCTTCCGTTATACAAAATAAATGGTTTAGATCTTTCCTCTTTCAAAAGTTATGATGTGCTAATTACTGTCACACACGTGACCGACACTCACCATTTTAGTATTTGAAGGACATAAATTTCTGGTCGTACTGAAGAAGGTAGCAGTGTTAACTTTTATTATCAGTTAAAATATGAACTATGATCAGTTTAAACAAGAAAACAACAATTAATTTTAATAAAGACTGATTTAAACTTGATTTTCATGTGTCTTTTGAAAGTTTGTGTTGAAGTTGCCAAATTTAGCAGACTTGCACTATTTCAACACGGGAAATCTGCATACTAGGAGTAGCATTGCTCTTTGCAAGTTAGATGAAACTATCAGCTGGTTAAAGACGGATCTTCCACTGTGATTTTGGACTTGCACGAACGAACGAACTGATGACATTGTAATGAAAGTGTTTGAAATAGTTGAGAATATGGAAATACACAAGATTTTAATAAAACTTCATTTTTGGTGCACATTAACAATGGTCATCAATTTTGTGTTATAAGTCAATGGAGATGTCACACACGTAACCACCAATGTCACACACGTGACCGTACTTAGTGATATAAATTTGTTAATTACCAAGTAAAGTTTGCTTGTTACTTTTAATTATCAACATTGTTGTAATGACAACATACCAATGTCTTTCTGAAATAAATATAAGAATGCGAGTACTTAAATATTCACAGAATTTTACAGTTGCAGTTTGAATTCTAAAAAACCCATTTTGTCTGAGGTCACAAACGTGACCGAACTTTATTTGCCCCTCATGACAAAATAATCAATCTGGCGAAAGTCGAAACATTATTTTTGGTTAGGTTTGGTCTAAAGGTTTTTCATTATACAAAAGGTAATAACAGATTGGTTATATTGGCAAAACAGCATTGGGTTGAAAATCAAAATTTCCCATTTTAAGGTCACAAACGTGACCGAAGAATGGCCCAATATTGGCACATTTTTTGAAAAGCGCCCCCAATTTTGAAAAGTTGATATTTTGGCACAGTTACGTTGGAAATTGTCTAGGAAACTATACCTGCGAAAGAGAATGCTAAGAAATGCGTATTTATCATAAAATAAGCGATTTTGTAATTAGAATTGGGATCCCAGATTGGACTTAACGGCAGAGCTGGAAATGCTACGTTTATGTCCGTCCATGATGAAATAGTGCCACCTCGAGAAGATAACCTCTAACTTGACTTGTCTGAACCAATAAAACAACTAACGGATGAGCGTAGACACGTACATGTCGCTATTTCCCGGCTATTTCACATTGGAAGGCCGTTTCCAGCAGCCGTTGAATTATTATCGGGATCCCCGATAATAATTATTCTAATTACAAAATTCCTTCGTTTGTGACACACAGACATTTTCGAGCTTAACCATTCACAGGTATAGTTTACTAGCCAGTTAAGTTACCAATGCAACCGTGTAAAAATCTCAATGTTTTGAAAAATTGGGGGCGCTCTTCAAAAAAATGTGCTAATATTGCTTTAATAGCTATTGGACTGCATGTTAAAGTCACTATCAGTGATTCCCTCGAAAGAGTTAAAGAGCTTAAAAGTAAAGGATAAGTCTGTAGAATTCTCATTAGTTATTCTATGGAACAGAAAAAGTAAAAAACCATTAGTATTCAACGATATGAATCCACTGAGTTACGTGTTGTAGTAAGTGTCGTACAGTATTGTATAAGATATCCTATTCTGTCCTTATTAGGTTACTTCAGTCTAGTACTCGCAGGGTATGTTAGCATAGCTATCCTTGTTACATACATGCAAACATCTGATTTGTTTGTGATTTTTTCGGTTTTCTAATTTAGCAAATCACCCTATAGTGCCTTTAAACTCTCAATAATGAATATGGGTGAGAAGAATCAAGACGAGTGGCATCACGTAAAATTCGGCTACGAAATCGAGAAAAATAAATAACATTCTTTTAATTCGTTACAATATAAAAATAACCTTAGCCTCTTCCAATTTCCAATTCATGTTTGATACATACATACATGTAAATGTAACTCTTTATTCTGCTCTCATTCGAGCAAATGTACTTTTCTTCCAATATCCCTTATAAAGTTTTAATGATTTCCAGCCTTGGTTATTATCGTTGCATGTATTTAAGCCATACATCACAAGATAAATCTCGAAACACGCTCTTCTTTGAAAAACCCAGAAGCGTGATAGAATAATGACTGCAGCAAATCACCATGCAAATTATTGTGGAGGACATGCTAATACGAGGATTTGATTTGAAGTGTTGCTGTTATTTATGTGCATGTGGTTAGCTTACCTTCATTATAAAATAACTCCAGAATTCGACGAATGGATGAAATAACGTTTCTAGAGGACATACTCCAAGAAATGCTAATGGAAACTCCTTTGCATTTTAAAAATAGAAACACCTTGTAATCAGTAGTTTAGATAATGCACGAATTTGTTTCTAGATTTAATGAGCGTTCACTTCTTTATCGTATTTTATTCTATTTTAAACACTCTCCTTTGTGAGATGAATGTACTCATTTCCTTGCTTCTATGATCAGGTAATGTTAGAAAATTGGCCCCATGCTTTCCTGAATGTGTTTTACTTGGTCATCTTTATCGGCGAGCAATACGTTGTAAATTAGCTACTTGAATGTTCATTCAATACAAAGTATAGCGACTAAATACCAATTGTATTCAACCAATAGTTATTCTTTAGGCAATAAATGAGGAACGTCTTCTTATTTTTTTTCGTATACATCATGTTTACTTCCTACCCATTTCATTTTTACCCCGCAATCTAAATATTATATCATTATATTGCGCCAACCGTGCTTCCTCTGCACGGCGCAATATGTACTTGAGCATTTTGTCCCGCGTGTACGCTATTAGCTATCAAGTATGGGCATTAGTATATCTATCGCCAAACTACTAGATGTCGACGTGCTAAGAAACATGGAGTAGCAGCGAGTAATAGAATGCTAAACGTTACTTTTCTTTATCTAACCTTTTTGAGTTAAGTTCATCTGAGCAGATAATATCAACACTTCACGTTTATCTACTGGCAAGCGACTGTATTAACTATAGGTAACAAAGACGTGCAATATAATGTGAAGGAACGAAGTTTCTATTAACCGTTGGAACATCGCATCGACCAGTGACATACAGCCATCGCTAACTCTACAGTACAGATAAAATAGAGCTGTCTTGACGATCGTTAGGCTATGCATATACATTTAAGAAATACATGGAGAGTGATTGCATAGATTTCTTATCTTAACAAGATTAAATCCGCAGGCAACGATAAAGATTTTCCCGTGTTGATTCATTCCGTCACATTAAGACAGCAGATTAGAGTTTATTCAAGCTTAAATCTGACTTCGGTCGAATAATACTGTGAGCTTTGCATAACTCAAAAACGTCAAAGGAGTAAAATAAACTATGACGTCTTTGTTTTTTATTGTTTTATTCATGTTATTGTTTAATGAGCTTTTTAATTGTAACGTGAATCGTAACTGAAGTAATGGTAGACATGTTTATTGATTTCCCACAGCGATTTATGAGTACAAGTTGATTTTCTAATTTTTTATTAGTTGCGCATATTACAATCGCACAACAACGTGAAATTTTAACTACTTATAGTTCTCTAGGCAGACAAGGATGAATATTTATTAATCGTTTTCTGGAGATGGCCAGCGCACACAAGTGTTGAAAAAGAGAAACATGTGCGCTTAGCCAAAATGGCCGGACTCGAACCAGCACCCTCCGTATTACTAGCACGGGCCACGGCGCTCGTGCCAATAGAGCTAACAAGCCAGGGTTGGAAAAGGAGCGATAGATATCATCTAGGCGTTAGGTCCGAAAGGGGTCCACCGCTTTCCTAGCGGATAGCGGTATATTTACACATACGATTTATATTTGTTTTTGAAATCTTAACTCTCCAGGCAGACACAGACAATGATGACTATTATTAATATAATAATATTGATGTCTGATGATTGGAAAGTGAGGGTATGTCGTGAAACTCTGAGTAACGGTTGCCTATACTTTTTCTTAATAATCTTTCTGCGCTTTGCTTCACAAGAGTAAATTGCAGATAATCAGATTCACTGCATTCAATAATCAGTGCATGAAGTAAATTAAATGTGCCAGATTATTAATTTTGAACATAAACATTCCAAAAGTCAATTATCACCCAGCCAGTAAAAACCAAATCTCTTTTCCATAACTTTAGACTCTCTAATTTAAAGTTATATTGTTTTGAAAAGAAAGATTTTTTGTTATTACTTTTAACATTTCAGTGCCAAAATAAACCCCTTTTAGGAAGCATATGGGTGAGGTATCTATTCATTTACACCAAATATTATCTGTAAAATGGAAAGGTGTACAAAACTGTACATACCAGCTTCATTTTTCAAGCGATTTCTTGATTTTTTCGGAGTATGTAGTTTATTCTTAAAGAATAGGTATTACGATTATATCAGAAAAGTTACGGTTGAATGAACATATCGAGGTCAGGGTCAGCAGGATTCCATACACCCGGTATATATATTTGCATATTAAGTGACCATTGCATACTCTCTTCTGATTGGCTAATAACAAAAAATACGGTCCACGCTTTATTTTCTCTGAATATAGCGAGCGTGCAAGCCGAGAACCGCGAAACTCTAGATTTTAGTTTCGACTGTCATTACAATTATACGACCGCGGTAGTTATTGGGCCCCATAATAACCCGCGGTTGTAGACACCCCTGATAGGAATTTTTCTACTTCAGTCGTATTTAGTTTGTTTTGTGGTATATTCAGGTTAAGAAATATCAAATTCAAAGTGATGTTCTATTGATTCCTTGATTGCTTCTAGGTATGACTTATTACATTAGTGTTTAGCAAGTACAAGATAGCTTCAAAGGCTTTTAGATATTACAAATGTAAGTAGGCCAATAAGTAAATATGCAAAGGAAAAAAAAATACAACTACAGATTGATATTAACATTATCAAACGAATACCAATCTTCTGCATACCACTGCCACACTTGAACATACCACTGCCACACTACAATAAAATCCCTTAAGGATAGGAAACAATGTTTTAGTTCCTTCAAAGTCTGAAATAAATAAATTGATGACTGACAGGAATGTTAAGCGTGTGTCTGCACCTTCGCATCTGTTCAGATATAGGCAAGTACAGTACAAGGCGTGAAATTGCAGTCTTAATTTGTACACTTCAATAGTCGTACATTTGACTATATTGTTTCTCGAGAAATGGCGGTGTATTTTCGAGAAATATCCAAACTTTCGTTGAATTCTGTCCATTTAAAAACAGGACAAATATTGTCCTTTTGTTTATTTTTATAATTATGAGTATGTATTGCAAACTGTTCAGCAGATATTTATAGCAATGATAAATTGATCGATTAGATACACTCAATTGAATCCAAGCCTCACGATTACAATTTGTACAACATGTGCTTTTTAGAGTGATTGCTACTCCTTTCAGAGTGCCTTTTTTCTCTGAAGTGTACAGATCACTCTAATAATTGCGAAATTCACTCTGAAACTCAGGAAAACTCAGGAATCGTTAGGTTTAGCTCTTTTAGTCCAGGCTACAGATTCATGGATAACTAATATCAACCTTATTTTATTAGATATATGATGTCAACGATTTCTAGACCAGTTTTTTATGCTGATTCTGAATCGGGTGGATGCCAAACGTGAAACCTTGAGCATTTTTGTAGAAACGCAAAAATCAAAATGGCCACCAAAACACAAACACTCATTTGTTGTTCACTCAAAAGTTGTAATGTTTCAGCCTGTTTCGTTGAAACATTCATCCGATACCTTAAGATGGTTCTAATTGAAAAATGTGTCTAACCAAGTGCTGCATGTTTATGTATATCCCAGTAGGTCAATCAGATCAGTTTACATACCAATAGGTAATCAGAGTGATCGATACATGTAAGAGGTCATCCAAGATGGGTATCCAATATGGCTGGAAATGACACTTACAAAGCTTCGAAAAATCCGATCATTAATAGTCTAGAGATACGTGGCTCTTTGTTTTTGGTAGGTTTTAGACGTCCATTGGCATTCATATTGGAACTATATACTGAATGACGCTTAAGATAGGTTTACTGGGATATTTGGAAGTAATAATCTCACTGAATAAATTACTGACCATTACTGACTGACATTTACAGCCATATTGGATGCCCATCTAGGATGCCGTCTTGTAGATATTAGTCACTTTGATTATGTTGTGATATTTAAACTGCTCTGAATGAGTTATAGTGATATACACAGCGATTACAGCTCTTTTTTGTCTTTTGCCAGAACCATAGGGCTTGCCTTTTATTATAACACATGTAACACCATTACAGCTCTTGGCTATATGTAGTAATGATTTATTGATGTGATAGATTATCAAATTATTGAAAGCTATTCATATTGCTTTCAATTACATATTGGTGCCAAAGAAATAGTATATATACCAGTACCGATCTACGGTCAAAAGTAGATAAATATCAGATGCCTTGCTTGTATTGGCGGCATAGTGAAATCTCATTACTAGTATTTTAATTGGTACAATGGGTGGTTTTGTTGGAACAGGCAAAAACAAATTTACCACTTTTGAGTAATTAACAGATGAATTTAGCGCTTTGGTGGCCATTTTGAATTTTTGGTTCGTTTCTTCGACGGAGGGCTCAAGCGTTTTTTGACGTCCTGGCATACAGCGGATTCGGAACCAGCCAATAAATGGTCTAGAAACCGTTGGAAAACATTAATATCTAATCAAAAGGTCCATGATCTGTAGCTGCGTCTCATTTACATTAGAGAGTACGTCCTCATTAAGTGCAAGGACATTGACAACAAGGTACAAAATAACAAATTACTGGAACTGATTCTGAAAGTATCAGGGAAAAAAACTCAGGAAGAGTTAGAAGAGTGAGGTTCTAGCTATTTACATTTAGCGAGTATGTCCTCATATTGCAAGAGACAGGATGACATTCTCAGAAAAGAAGCCCACCCCCATTTTTTCCAACCCAGTTTTATGCATATTGGAATGCTTTTTTTTTTTTAACCCCAAGGACTTAGACGACACCTAAAGTGAATAAGCCGAATACGCCGCGTCTTTATGTATTAAGTTGATGATTTAGTATATTCTTTCGTGCACGACAGAAAACATCAAAGCACGGTTTCTATAGGGACCAACTGCGATAGCTGCAAGTTCAAAACAAGGTTTGCGGTTTCTTTTGTATTTGTTTGTCCAATACACCTTCGAAACGTTTTCGGTAGGTGATCTACAACCGATCAAGTGCAATTTATGAGAAATTCGTATTCTCCAAAAGAATCTCCTCCTGTCACTCCGAATGGCAACCTAGGACAGGAAAGCGTTGGCCGGGAAGACAGAAACGTAGATGGAGAGATGATATCACATCTTATATGGGCACAACTTGGACAAGAGTGGCACAGGACTGACGAAGATGGCTATTGAGGAGGGCTACAGCCGACATTGGTTGAAATAGCCAGCAAGGCAAGACAAGGTCACTTTAAGTGAATAACATTGAGCAATAGTAAAAAAAAAACAACAAATGAATGCGCGTTACCTTCAGTTAGAACATTAACTATCAAAATATTACTGTGCTGTGCACTGAGATTAGATACCTCATGGACTCGTGCATGTAAAGTCCTTTTTGCAAACAAAGCATAATACAACATAAATGAGTTTGTACAGATGGGACTTCATTTGGTTACATATTGATCCAATACTCAGATAGAAAATTACATCAATGTCATTGTAGCAGACAACGTGACCATAGTATTGGTTCGTTGATATTTTTATTATAATCATACGAATTTAAGGTACTTTTCAAAATTCGATTTTGTTATCCTTTGGACTAGTCGTTAAATAGAAAGCAATGTTTCATTATAGACACTATGCAATAGGCAGCCATACTGTAGGGCAAGTGAGCCACATTACATAACTAGATTCTAAAAGTTTGGGGAAGAAGGTTCTGAAGATGTTTTTCTATAGTATGAAGGGTGCTGAATCAGAATTTTTGGGTCCAACCTCTGGAAAATGTGGGAAACTTTGTAAAATAAGGGAGTAAAATTAGTACGGGTAAATTTGAAATCAAGTCAAATTGTTTTTGTACACCAATGTATTTGTCTCATTATAAGGGTTAAGAAAAGGTATAGTTTGTCTAGGTTCCGACCTTTAGTTAAACAGGTAGAGCCCTATTAAGGTTAAAGGTCACCCTGGGTGTCAAATTGTTCGTCTTGCCCTATTTTACAACGTTTGGCATTTGGTTTCGTAATTAGTTGGGAAAAATATAACAGGGGTCTACATGGTCTATGGGGGTCACCAAAACTTGACCTCAAAATTATATACAGAGCTGTCACCCAAAGAATTGAAATGAATTTTCTGCTTCAGTATGACCAGAGCAATAATTTGACACCGGTTTCAACAAAATCTGAGCATTGGATTTGTTTTGCCCCGGAATGACCTTGAACCTTATCAGGGCTGTAGCCGTGTAACTAAAGGTCGGAACCTATACGATACCTTTTTTTAATCCTTATAATGAGACAAATACAATGGTGTACATTTAAACCCAATTTGACGTAATTTCAAATTTACCCCTGTACTAAATTTACCCCCTTATTTTACAAAGTTCCCCACATTTCACATAGGTTGGACCCTTCCGTTTTTTTTTTTTTTTTTTTTTAAGGTACTTTTCAAAATTCGATTTTGTTATCCTTTGGACTAGTCGTTAAATAGAAAGCAATGTTTCATTATAGACACTATGCAATAGGCAGCCATACTCTAGGGCAAGTGAGCCACATTACATAACTAGATTCTAAAAGTTTGGGGAATGTTTTTCTATAGTATGAAGGGTGCTGAATCAGAATTTTTGGGTCCAACCTCTGGAAAATGTGGGGAACTTTGTAAAATAAGGGAGTAAAATTAGTAAGTCAAATTGTTTTTAAATGTACACCAATGTATTTGTCTCATTATAAGGATTAAGAAAAGGTATAGTTTGTCTAGGTTCCGACCTTTAGTTAAACAGGTGCAGCCCTATTAAGGTTCAAGGTCACCCTGGGTGTCAATTTGATCGTCTTGCCCTATTTTACAGCGTTTGGCATTTTGACCTCAAAATTATATACAGAGCTGTCACCCAAAGAATTGAAATGAATTTCCTGCTTCAGTATGACCAGAGCAATAATTTGACACCGGTTTCAACAAAATCTGAGCATTGGATTTGTTTTGCCCCGGAATGACCTTGAACCTTATCAGGGCTGTAGCCGTGTAACTAAAGGTCGGAACCTATACGATACCTTTTTTTAATCCTTATAATGAGACAAATACAATGGTGTACATTTAAACCCAATTTGACGTAATTTCAAATTTACCCCTGTACTAAATTTACCCCCTTATTTTACAAAGTTCCCCACATTTCACATAGGTTGGACCCTTCCGATTCAGCACCCTTCAACTATAGGAAAACACCTTCAAACCTTCTTCCCCAAACTTCTAGAATGGGATTCTGACTTATAACCCTACTAATATGCTCAAGCTGCACAGGTGATCTATTATACTCTTGGTATTTCCACCGAAGGGCAAGGGAGATGTTATGTTAATCACCAAGAGTGACGTCGTATTGCATAAGGTCTGTAGTGATAAACATTTTACTTGGGAGAGAAATTATGTAAAAAGGCCCAACACAAATCGGAGCACAGTATAAATAAGAAGTAAAGGGATTACCCTCATATTTGGAGTAAAATCTTAGTCAAATTTGAGTAAATCTTACCCAACAATGTGTAAGATTTATTTTACTTTGACGAAGATTTACTCAACATAAGAGAGTAATTCCCTTATTTGCCCCTTGATGTTTTAAAGTACACAAACAATATCAATCATGGCGCAAGTTTCACCAGTTCAGCGGATTAAGATCGGGCACACAACATTTTCAGAGCAGATAAAAAGAGAACAAAGGACAAAGGAGAAAAAGAAAGTGGAAATTAGTGGTGGACAATAATATTAAAAGGAAAATGACGTAAGTAACGTATAAAGAAATGGACTGAGGAGAATAACAGAGAGGGCAAGGACAGGAAGAACAATTAATAAGAACAATGAAGGGATTAGAGGGAAAGAAAATAGTGGAGAGAGAATAGAGGATGGAAAGAGCGAAGGAAGAGAAAAAGAAGGAAAAAAATGAAAGGGAGAAGACAGAGAAGAACAGCCAGAGAGACAGAAGGGCAGAGATGAAAACGATAGAGCAAGCGAGAGAAAGAAAGAGGAGAGAGAGAGAAAGAGAGAGAGAACGCTATCTCATAATGACCCAGATTCTCCTGACCTCTAAATTTTAATGCTGTAAGGTTATAAGTAAATTGTGATGAATTCCATAATGTTGTTCTTAACAAACAGAAATCCTGAGCACGTATCTCCATGGACTCATTGAATCGTTAAATTGGACATCAATTCATTTCAAGGGGAGTTCAATGGCTTCAGACTCGTCTGCTTCCGGTTAAAACAACTCGGTGATATAGGTCGTAAGCAATACCCCTCTATTCATTGCATTAATTTGCTAAAAATAAATGCATATACCCGCCATTTCAAACTCAAGTTTTTTGTAAGTAGAATGATTAGCCTTGGGAACCGATTCCTACGTGTTAGTTTATTTTATTCAGGGTGGTTGAAACATGCCAAGTTCATTACACAAAATAGTGATTTATTACTGTGAAGTATTGACATTTCACACCACAAAACCTTATTGATTACTCGATACTGATTACAATGGTTTACTAACTATTGATGGAAGTAAAATCTTCTTTTGCCAACAAGAAGTCATTTATGTGATTTTCAGATCAGTAGCTACCGTGCAGTATCTTTCATATGAAATTGAAACCCTCTATTGAAAGGATATAATATTAACATACGGCAAATAAGCGGAGTTCGCAATTGAGATCACCATTTGCATTTTTTTAAATATTTATATACTCGATTCATCTGATATGTGACCCAGTACCATTCTTGCGGAGGTGAAAAATTCAATGAGGAGCAGGGACTTCTGTTAATCATGTTATTGTGAGCAATGTTAAGACCTGAAATACACTATAGTGCGTTTCCATACATGAATGAAATTGTATTCAGTGGCAGGTGAGTGAGCTAAATGACTGGAGTGTCCTCCAAGATAATCTGGTGTGACACGTGCATTTGAATTCTTTCATTTTCCCGGTAGAGCTAGGTTGACTCCTCTCCGACTTAATTGAATAGGTCCAAACCTCCAGGGGGACGAACGTATCAACGCGAGTCGACTATAGTAAACGTTTGATATTTCAACGCGTATCATTACACTTCCAAGATTAATAAAATCATAACAAGAAGAGATTTAGCTTTTGCCATGTGGAATCCTCTCGTTTATCACAGATTGACATGCCCTACTTTACGTTCTTTTATAGCACATTCTGTCAAAAACAAACAAACAAACACATACATAAATAAACAAACAAACAAACAAAACACAGGCATGCCGAGGAAACACAACGTGACAGAGTAATGGCACATTAGGCCAAACAAAACAAGTTTGTCTCAGAAGAAATGTGAAAAATGCTAATGCGAAATGCGGTTTTCTTTTTTTTTTTTTAATGCATTTTTGGCCCACTTTTTTCAATTTTTTGGCCGGTTCGCGGCCAAATTTTCATTTTTTTTCTGAGATTTTTTACAACAAAATTTAAGTGAGTAAAACCTAAAAAAAAAAAACGATGCGGTCAAAAAGCAATTTTAAACAATGCGCCGCTGTCCTGAGAACAACTTGTTTTGTGTAAGATATTAAAGAGCTCAAAACTGCAGCAACGTTGTATTTTAAAAATACGGTTGAGACCCAGGTTCGCACATCTTGAGTATCTTCAATGGCTGTTCAGGCAAAGAACGTAAACGATATAAATCCTTCTTATGTCTAGAAATATCTCGATGATCATGCTCCAAGTTACTTTAGCGATGCGCTCTGTTTGCAATGGGCGTAATGAGCGTATACTCTGATGCTACGAGATCTGTTAAACCTCATGCCAGTTGTAGATTTGGTGACTGACATATCATTTAATGTGGTTGTCCCATGACACGTGAATAAGCTTCCAGTTGGAATCAGAGGAGCGCAGTCCACCAGAACCTTTAAATGGCTCCTGAAAAACATACTTATTTCCTGAATCCTAATATTTGGTAGATGTTTGCTTTTTGTATGATTTTGATGGATTTTGTAAGGCGCTGTGTTTTCTGAAGAGCGTCATATAAATATTTATTATTAAAGTACACTTACAATATCGGTTAAAACTATACATACAAAGTAAACCAATGTATAATATGGTAAAAACAGGAAGGTTACATATTGAACAGATTATGTGTTTAGCTAACTTTTGAAATGATCAATAAATAAGCATTCTTCGCATGTGCTGAAAGCCGGTTCCAGAGTTAGGAGATGTGAGAAGACCTCTATCTGGCCGTATATCATGTATATTGACGGAGTAATGCAAGCATCCGTTCCGAGCTGGTTCTTCGACACGGATCATGTGACGGGAGTGCCCTAAAGGCTAACAACATTTCTCCCATTCTCTGTAGGCTTATGGAATGCCCTTCCTGCTCATGTAGCATCAAACCAGGACTTGCAGAGTTTCAAAAGGGAGGTTAAGCGCTATCTTGGCGCCAATCCGTCAGCATTACTAATTAGATAACTGCTGTTAATGCCTAGATTAGCCTTGACATAAATAATAAAAAAGAGGTTTATGGCGACAATGGAGGTGGTAGGAGGTGGTATTGGTAAGCCCGTCGGAACCTAAGCAGGTACCAGTTTTAACCTAAAATTAAAAATCGCGCTTAAATCGTCATTGTATTTTTCAAAGACAGGGGCTCCAAACTCCTATATCCCCTGAAAATCATTCGAGGGGGACACTTGGTTATGTTGCACTACTTTAAGACTAAGGATTGTTTCGACTAGCCGTAGAGAAGGTCACAACGGATTAGGGTTACGTGATCACGTTTTTTGTCAAGTTAGTTGATCTGAAATTTTGTTGATATCCTCATGCGGATTGCGGCAAGACGCAAATTTGTGTTAATATAAGGCGCTAATATTGAGAGATGCCTGTCAATTAATTATTTCATAATATATACAGAATTAATGTTCGTAATCTCTGCAGCAGCTTTTGCAAGAAAGAGAAAGTGATATTTGTTTGTGTTCGATAATATTATTAGCATTGCACAATTCGAACTCCAGATATTCTCGTTTTCGAAATTAGAATTCAACAAATACACTTGAGACAACATTTGTGTGTAAATAATGGTTGACAGCAGGCATTTTTCCGAAAAGAAGTTGAGGTAAAGTGAAAACTTGCTTTGTGAAACTCGTGAGACCATCGGAATCGAACGTAAGACACACGTGAATAGAGATATGTTTTGCTAAGCCTTGTGCTGGGAAAAACCATGATTCAAAAAAGCAAAAAACAGTGAATACGCTCTCTATATGATCATTGAAACTTCAAAATTACACTTGTTCAATATTGCCATATTTACTTCACTAGCTTGGTCGCTTGGAAGCAAACGTATGGCCTGACCCTTTGGTCTTTGTTTGTCAATCCCCGTCGCATCATTCCATATCATATTAGTGGGTATTAGGACTGTATAGGGGGCGCGCCGACTTAATACAAATAAGAGTGTGTACACCAAGGACTGCAGCCTAAAGTATCAATAGATGAGTGAAGAATAAAGGTTAATCTTGCTTCAGGGTTGTCCTGGGGCTGACTGACAGGCAAAATTAATGCTTTTCTTAGATGTAGAAGCGCCCCCAAATGCTATTCTTCATGACTTTATTATGCGCTGGTTAAGTATTATTTTCCATGCTACTTTTCTTTCTAGATGTGTTTGATACGTCCTATTTGAAGTTCATATCAACTTTTAAAAGCATCCTAAGAATTTCTTGACCCGTAAAAACATGGCAACTAGGAAATATTTTGTAGGCAGAATAGATTACGAGAACCGTATTATGGAAAGTAGGTGTCGAATGGACTATCAAACCCGATTATGCAATTCAAGCATAGGTGAAAAACCACTGATTTTTGTTATGACATTTTAATCAATCGTGTCCAACTTGTTCCGTTTTTGTCAAGTAGTCATCATTATTATATTACTGTGAATCTGAGGTCTCACATTTTTTGAAATCGCCATGTTCTGGCATCCTATTACAATAAATAAGCTTTTAATAACTATTTTCTTATTATTCCATTGTTTGTTAAAAATTATCATCTTATGGGGTGTGCCAATAGCTCATCTCACCAACCAGCCCGCGCGTTGTTTAATTATTCCATATACATTGCAAAAGGAAACCTACAATTTCGGAGACGACAAAACGTCATAATCGAAATGATAACGAGGTGACTGATAATAAGAATACTTGGGGGACGGAATGTGCAGCGTATTCTCTCTTCCCCTCCGCCCATTCACCAATGTGGTCCCGGGTTTGATTCCCGGCGGCTTAATGTGATTTTTTTTCGATCTATGGATGCACGTTCCCCTTCCCGCAAGTTTTCCTCCGGTTTCCTCCTCTGCTTCAAAATCGAGCTTCTTGGCATAAATCTGTTCTGGTATTAAGATTTCTCTGATGTGTTGAGCGCTGAGTCATGAGCACGTTTACGTGGATATATTGCGCGTTAAAAGTACTCCAATTATTATTACTGATACAACAACAACAAAACAACGACAGCAATAACTACTACTACTACCACTCCTACTATTACTCTCTCTCTCTCTCTAAGTACCATGCCCTAGATGGACTTTGGTGATCATGATTTTCCACAAGGTAAGGTCACCAGCGGCGTGAACCTCCTCCTCCTCCTTCATGGTGAAATGCACACTTCACGAACCACCTTTCCATTAGTTTCTTCTACTATTTAGTTCATTAAAACAGAGCTACAAACATTCTTTCCTTTTTAAAATAAATGATACTCCCATTTGGCTACCCCATTGTCAAAACAGAATGAAAGGCAAACCCTTATTAACATCATCGAAATTAAGTTTAGAAATCAATCGGAGTAAGGAACACTCTGATAAGTCTTTTCTATTTTCAGCCAATAAATTTAACACATTTTTTTATAAATTATATCTAAAACTGTGGCCAAATCACTCCATATTTATTACCACATTACATCCTACAGAAACGTAATTTTGAGACAGGCGCAATACATTTTTCAGCCACCACCAAGATAAGCCATCACACCCAGATCTAGCTTAAAGGCTGACTCAGGGATTTAGATTTTTTTGCTTATTGATTAAAAATGGTCAACTGTAACTAAAATAGTGACCGAAAACGCCAATTCCAAGGTTTGAAATGAATTTTTTTTTCGTTCTGATTTAGTCAACATTTATTTTTAATAAAACAGGTATGTAATCAAGTATATGAAAAAAGAGAGAAAAAAAAGACACGATTTAATGAAAAAATTGAAGGCACCCTCCTCAGGAAAATCTCCTTGAGTCAGCCTATAATTAACCCATAGGCTGGGGTCAATATTAATACTATCAGGAGAACCCAAATGCTACCAAACATTGACTGCACCATCTGGTCCGTTACAGTATTTTATCGAAGTTTGTTAGTCCTTCGGCAAATTTCGGAAAAGGGGTTTACATATCTGAGTTTTTAGTCACTTTTGTAAATGTTAGGTATAAAATGGAGGTCAAAATCACGAATATAAATTCACCTTCTGCCTATTTGACTGACTCGATATTCACGTGACTGACATTAAGTGCAAATACAAAGCTGACGCACCACACACTAGAAATGACCTATGATAAAGTAAGCATCTTCCAGATACATCATTTTTCGCAGGCCCCTGAAGATGTTTATATCATACAGTCATCACCTGTTTTCCTAAAATCTATACTGCACATCTATTTCAGTGTTACTCCCGGATTACTTCACCTTTCATTGACCGTGCTACAATATCAAAAAAAGATTATTTTCTCCCTCCTTTGCGCACGCGTGTATTTGTCTTTCTGTCTGTTTGTATTTAATGATAATTATTTACAAACAAATTTAACAAATTAAAAAAAAAAGTAAATCATGTCATGGTGATTGTTTCAGGATGATTAAAAGCAACACAATAGAAAATACAAAGTGACTTTACAAAAAGGGCAAAGTGTTATTTTTAATGAGAAGGAGAAAGAAAACAAAAGAAAAGAAACGTAAAAATTAAAGCAAAGGGAACTAGACTGTGCTCGAAGCGAGCACGAATGTTAGCTGGTGGCCCATATCTGTGTTTAAACATGATCGACTTCTGACTAGTATCATAATTGTATCCCCTGGAAGACCACTGACCTCTGGTTGACTCCTGATCTCAAAATGGTAATTTCCATTGTGTTTTCCAGACCAACAGAAAGTTTCCCTTATATTTTTATATTTGACACTTGAATAACCTCTGACCCCAGGATGGTGACGTCCAATATGTTTGCCAGATCTAAACGAACATTTCCCTGAAATTTGATTTGTCCTCTGTGTGACTTCCTATCCCCAAATGGTGAACTCAAGGTGATATGCATGTCACAGTTGTTCTTGTAACTTGTAAGTGAATTTGAAGAGTGTAGAATAAGAAGTACTTAAGTTCGCAACTTTAGTTCTAAGAAAATATACTCTCCCTTGCTCAACAAATCACAAATGAAAATATTAAGGCTTTTTTAATTTGAAAATTGTGAAAATTACAATGTTGTGTGTTGTTTAATTTATGTAGACAATGTTCACGAAATTGCACCATTGTTGCCTTAGAACTATTTTTAACTCTTAGGTACTTCTTCTTCTACACTCTTTGTTTGGTGATCATATATATTAAAGAGGCAAGATGTCATTTTCAGAGAGAAGCGCCCTCATTTTTTTCCGAACCCATGTTTTTTGCATATTTGGCTGCTTGCCAATGTATTACATCACACCTGAAGTGAATAAGCCGAATACGGTGGTTGTATGTAATAAGATGATGATTTAGTAATTTCTGGCGTGCACGACAGAATTTCAAAGCATGGTTCCCTATAAACGATTTGGATAGCAGGCAAATTCAAAAACAAGGTTTGCGGTTTTCTTTCGTGCTTGTTTATCCAATAAACCTTCCAAACGTTCTCGGTAGGTGGTCTGCAACCGATTAAGTGCAATTTGAGAGAAATTTGTATCCTAAAAAATCTCCTCCTGTCACATTAACTTCGGAAAGACGAGATAATTTATATTTTTTTCAAGGAATACACTTTTAATCGGTAATCATGATATTTGGACCAATCTGTGAACACACCATATGAAGCCCCTACCAGTGGATCTTGTGAGTGAATCTTGTGATGATTGCCTTTAAATTACGAAAGAAGAAATATATATATTTTCAAGGAATGCCCTTTTATAGTCATAGTCATAGTCATATTTATTTCCATCAGATAAAAAACACAAAAAAGAGCAACATAAAAACAACTTATATTAAAACATTAAGATGGAGGAGGAGCAACTGAAAGCAAAAACTGCCTGAAAACGTTGATCCCCCTTAAATTAAGTTATACAAGAACTAAATAAGAAATATTCAAAATAACATTCAAAGTTAACAGTAATTGCTCATATACACATTCACTCACTCTCCCACGCATCACACAACACAACAGGCAACATAGAATCACAAGGAAGCATTACACATGAAATCACCCAACATATATGCAGTAATTAGCTTTAAACACACAGTATACAATGTATATGGAATTATAACACAATTTTATCAGCAAATGTGGCATTTGGATCCAATCTGTGGACACCCATATGCAGCCTTTACCGGGGGATGTTGCGTGCGAATCTTGTGATGATAGCCTTTCATTTTCGGAAGAAGGAGTTATATATTTTCAAGGAAAGCCCCTTTAAACGGCAATTATGATATTTGGACCCAATCTATTGATACCTCCATATGTAACCTCTAATAGGGGATCCTGTGAGCGAATCTCGTGATGGTATCCTTTAATTTGCTGGAGAAGAAAGAATCCTCTTGGATTTCCCACAATCCAAGAGGGTGAAAACCTTAGCTCCCTAAATATGGCGGATTTACAGGAACTGTGAACGATAACCTGCCGATTGCACTCCAGAAGGAATACAAACACAGCAACAAATGGCTTCAAAATAGCCGATCAATGAATTGTATGGATTCGTTAGGGTTTACAGGAGAAAATCGGAGTGATTATGTGTACCGAAAATGAGATAAAGTGAATGGAAGACAGTAGTGTTCGAAAAACATTGGAAATTTGGAGACATCCGAAATGCAATTCGAATGACAAACGACAAACAGCCACGATGTCAAGGGTGCGATTAAAAGTTGTTTTCAAGTTATGACCTCTTTCTTACCATGGCATTTTCTGAGTCCAACCGTGATGGACGTGCTCCCACCTTTTATTTACGTTATATCATTTCTGTTCCACACAACCACTCCGACTTTCGCCCTAAACATTTACACTACTTGACAAACTCGTACAGTTCATTTAGCGACTAAATTTTGCAGCCAGTTTGACGTTCCTGCGCCTGTATTCTTACCCACTTGATTATCTTCTCCGTACCCAGCGAATGCACCCACCACCGTCTTGGTGCACTGTGGTCTTGGTGCTTCATGCTAATATTTGCCACTATTGATTTCATTGACGTTTGTATCCCAATCAACACGTGTTTTTTTTTTTTTTGCTTTAATGTTAATCAATTACACCAAAAGTTGTAATCAGTTTATTTGTCCACCCGCACCCTTGTAAAAAGACAAAAGGCGATATTGCTCATGCGATTGATATTAATGTGAATATTTTCTTGGTTCTGTTGACGAAATGCTTTGACGAGGTCAGGTCTATTATTATTTGGTAATCCAGGTGTTGAATTTGATAATGTGTTGAATATGTCACATCATGTAACCACCATACGCCACATGCAGTTTTAATTTTGATCTGGGAATTAAATCTGGTATGTCGCGCATTAGGATGTTCGTCGATGACACTACATGTCATCATGCTGTTCGCACACTCAACACCTCACACCATGGCTACCTCCATTTTACCTGGCAAAGATCTACAGCCAAGGATATGAAATTCAAAAAACAAAGACTCGCCTTGCTGCATCTAATAAAGGAATTTTCCTTCTACTTCGTTTCTGTTGCACAATCTTCCGGATAACAGTCGTCATACTCTCTCGCTTCTTCTTCTTTCTTAGCGTATCCACAAGTCCATTGGTACTGGCTTGTGTGTGTCAGGATTTTTCACTGAGTAAGCTGATCCGGAGCCGCGTGTATCCATGATACGGACACGCTAATGGTTCCTACTCTCCCCTCTCGCTGATTCCATTATAAGAACGTGATTTTCAAAGCCTCATTTCTTCTTTAACCAATCTAATAGAGACCTAAGTTGTTTTTGTTTATGAATTTCCTACCTGCTCATCTCTTAAAAACAAAACAAACAACAATAAAAATCAATTCTTTGCATGTAAGTAACAAGTGTAGATATGCTGACATATTCTTCTACAAGTTATAAGATCAAAAGCAGCCTAATAAGTGCAAAATCGACATTTTATTCATTATTGTCCGTACGACACTTACTACAACACGTAATTGATGAAAATCTCATCTTTGAATATTGCGGTTTCAAACTTTTTCTGTCTTTTTTTTTTTCAGTTGCAAAAAATAACTTACGATAAGATTTGCAATTTTTGTGTTATTCTTTACCGATGCTACCTTTGGGCTAAATCAAACAAATTTTTAAAACCAGTCAACTAAGTCATTGTCTTACTTCATTTAATGAGCAAGACAAATACGCACGTTTTCTTTTGCTGGTCATTATTAAATGTTGTGTATGTTTTGCCACAGTCTCTGCATTTTTAATTTCAGTGTAAAACATAGCTAAACACCAATGCATTTTCTAAAGACATTCAAACACTTGCGTTTCAATCATTCATCTTTCTTAATTCATCTTTGCGACGAACGGTAAATCGTAGATTTTATTCATACTTAAAATTGTGACAATACCAAGGTGGCCTCCAAGAATATAAAATACCAAAAAGCAATATATATTTTTTTTCTAGGTAGCATTTATAGGAATATAGGTTGACAAAGTTCTACTCTGATTGAAATGGGCAAAATTTCCCCCGAAGTTTATCCTTAGTTAAACACATAAATTTCTTATAAAGTAATATTGTGACATAGTTTCATATTCCACAAACCATTACTAATGAGTCTCATGTTGCAATTTTCCTTTCGATAATGCAAATCATCTCCATTTTAAGCAACAATTATGCTGAGTGGTTTTGACAATTGCCAAAGGATAACAAAGAATTGAGTTTTGAACTATTTTAAAATAACAGGTTTTGCTGACATGAGCTTTAAATAAACTCGGGGCGTTCACTAAACCCGATTTACACGGCATAGGGCAAAAGGGCCCACTCAAGGGAAATTGATTAAATTAATGTGCATAACATGATATAATGAATGATTCCTCTAGAACGATGATTTTTACAAAAATCACTTACGATAACAACTTAGTCCCATTGTGGGCCACCTTTTATCTGTTCAGCAATATTTTACTTTTAACCGCGTTGTTTTAGATTTGATACTAACTACTTTGCGTAAGTTATTTCAAGTGCGTAGTCCGTACAATAGAATGTGAAAGTTATTTGTTCAAGTAGCTGTGCCCTACGTCACCTTAATTTCACTTAATTTAAGAGAGCTATCAATCATTTTCAAGAAAAATAAAATGTAAAATGTTTTTTCTTTTGCTCTGGTACTATGAAGATACAATATCTCAACTCTTCAACTCAACTTCTGGCAGTGATGTTATAAGCATTGTTACTACCTTCGTTCACGACAAACCTTTGTTTTTTATATCACTTTTGCGCATTATACATTATACTTCATACCTAAACGATGCGTTTAAATACTTATGGATAGGGGTCCATGGACCCAGGATTTTTTTTTTGCGGCGTGCTGTGTTAATGATAATATTTTAGCCATGAATAAACTAACTGAAACCTTTGTTTTGTATGTCAAGTTTTGCGCATTATATCATGCTAAAAGCAATATTTTAACAGTTAATTGCTAAAGGGTTTCCATTTGGACCCAGGATTTTTGTTTTCGCACTCCTGTTTTAACGATAACATTTTGGCGCCACTTTCCTAGTTTTCATCTGCACAACATTTATTGAAAGAAGTTGCAATCCTACGATTTGTTTCCAAGAAAAGTGGCCGGGGTCGATTTGGAAAGGGCTCATAAAATTTTATAAAATGTCTCAAACTTCCACTTTTGGTCCTGCATAATAAATTCGGTCTATTCTTAAATCAAAGCAACCATCAGTTATTTTTTTTGTTATTTTCTTAGTAATAATACCGTCTTTGGGTAGTCATTATGTGTGCCAAATTTCACGGTAGAATTCTTATAGAAAAGTTGTCTTCAGAGCTAGAGGTGGTTCGGACCACCTTATGCACCGATCGGAGTGCAGAAGACGTTATGCACTTAAGAATTACATTTAAGCGTGCTGATTTCTGAAGATCACATACATTTTGTTATTATGTTTATTTTAATTTTCTCTGAATTTCGAAAGTCTGATTAACCCAAACGTAGTCTATAGAAAAGCGTGTCCTCGAACAAAGCAACACTATAAACATGTTTCATCCTTACCGGAAAAGTCGATACAATAGCAGAAGCTTTGCAAACACCACGTAATACTAATAGATAACCAATATCCTCGTGGTGTCCTTCTTCCTATGAGTAGAAACAACCTTGCGGCTATCATTACTATAATATTGCAAAATCAATTCCCAGTAGAGTTCTGATCTTGTCTGAGTGACCTCTTTCCTTCTGTATCCTATGCGTTATGTCTGGTGTCATACCCGAGGTGTTGGTTTAGTTCTTTCATAGCTTCTTCGTCATGAGACATTTCCCATTTGTTATGACATGAGAATCGCGACACATTTCCACCTATATCTTGCGATAAACGTCAAGAGATCACGTTTGAGCATAAGGTGAGCGTTATTGGACTGGAATGTTTTCGTCAAAGTATTGCAAACCAAATATTAAAATCGATATAGTAGCTAAAAGGGCCCTCATGAAATGTTTTCGAATTAAAAAACAAATATGAAATCTACATCTCGCCTTTTCTGGCGTAAAGGCTGACTCAAAGATTTCGAAATATATATTTTTGTGTAGTAATCAAAAATAGTCATCTAGAACTAATGATAGTCATCTCAAATGCTTAATTCAAAAATTAGAGATGAATCGGATTTTCAGTTTTTATGAAGTAAACATTTATACACAGTATAACAGTGCCATAGGATACCGTGTATAACAAAGGTTCCGGATCCGGAATTTTATAGCAAAGTTGTGAATTTCTATATGAAGGACTTCGATTTGAGCTTACTTATTTCACACAATGATAAGTATATGGACAAGCATTATGCATATGCAAAAACACGATTTGCGATTTGCGGTCTGCGATTTGTTTGAAAATTGAGTGCGCCGATAAGAATAAAAAAATGCGGAGAATTAATATGCTTGTGCGTATACACACATATGAACTCTATTGGTTTTTTTTGTTCTAATTTACGTGAGAGACGACCATATTAGCTTATTCGTTACTTAAGTTTATAATCATATCTGTTAATTGAAAGACCGAATTAAAAAGTACATTGAAGAATTCCTTTAACAAATACCAATTTTCCCAAAATGAGATATCAAGTAAACACAAAAGTTTTAATAGGTTTCAGTTTGGTTTTGTTTTTTGCGAAACGTTTTAGGAACGTTTTTAAAATGTCAATGTGTATCATATCTTGATTGCAGGATGTTTGCATCAAAACGTCGCACTCTAATTTTTACTCAACGCGGGGATTAAAGCGTGTTGAGTAAAAAGTTGAGTCAAGATTTAATTGTCATTGGCCATACAATATATCACTTAAAGGCTGACTCAAATTTTTGTCTGTTAATTAAATAGTCAACTAAAAATTAAGATAGTAACTCCACCTATTCAAAGTTTAAGATGAATCGGAATTTTCTGTTTTGATGTAGTAAAACTTTATGTGTAGTATAACAACATGGTGATTTTCTATATGAATGACAGTGTGTTCAGCTTACGTATTTCACATAGTGATGAGAATGTGTAAAAGGATTATGTACATGCAAAAAACACGATTTGTTAGCAAACTGAGGACGCCATCTCCGAGTCAGCCATTAACCTTTTAACAACAATGAAACACTCTTATTCTAGTTTCTTGTGAGATAATAAAAATTAACATCCTAAATGTAAGTCGGTTAATTGTAGTAATGGATAAATATTTGAGACTCCAATATACGGGTGAGTGAAAAATTTGTGAGCATAAAGTTAAATAGTGCAAAGTGCTCTAATGCGGAGATCCTTACAATAATCACCTCAAATTATATTTTAAAGGTCAGCATTGTGCACCTAATTTTGGTGGTCTTATCTCAAAATGTCTAAAATTGGCGTCTATCGGATTTTGCAAATAAACTGTTCATTTCTTTTTCGTGCTTCAATCATATTCTAAAGCCAACGCATTAAAGCTATGCGAAAAGCAAATCATAAAACATGATCAGTTGACAGAACCGTAGTGTATCGAAATGTTAACTTTGAAGAATTATCCGATTTACAGTTCGGCCCTACCATTCACCTTTGATTTTGTAATGGACTCTTGCAGATATTTTTGGCTAGATTCCATTTCAAGTATAGAAATATTGACTGAAAGCGGAAAATTTAACATTTTTGTACATATACGGACATTCAAACTTAGGGTGGACAGTGGCGGAGATTTCTGCATGCTTTCATGTTTCATCACCATTAAAATAATATCAAATTTTCAACAAAAGTTATGTTCTAAATGTTAAAATTTATTATCTCACTATTTATTCTCAAAAATAAAATTGAAATGCAAAAATATGGTTAAAAATTAATTTTATTGTTTCTAGATTTTGACATAAATTTTCTCAAAACGGCTTTTTACAACCTGTTAATACGGCCCTTATTTCAAAAATATATATGCTATTGCGCTTAAATTTGGCCTGTACGTACATTATTGGTAGTTATTTGACGCTAAATAGTTTTTTCCAACTTTGTGCTTTGCGAAAAATGATCGAAACGGTGAAAAATGGAAAATATTACCCCGTTTATAACGGATAAAATAAAAGGCTACTTAGTGTCAAATTGTTCGCGCGTAAATGGACAGTTTGACTCAAAAATGTATGAGATCATTATTCACGCCTGCAATAATGGCCGTAACTGGAACGCTTAAAAATCCAAGACGACTGCCATTATTATGCAAATAGTGTAACATATGACCTTGAAATTACATATTTTTTTGTCGGTATCTCCCATATGTTTATTATGTCAATAAATGAATTTCATAGGCCTTTCCCGGCAAAAAATGAAAATGATGGTAGCCCACTACCTTAAACAATTATAGCCTCAACTAAACGAGCCCCCGTGCTTCGTGCTTGGCCGTTGTCACCTTCAAAGTATCAGAAGTGCTTCTAAACGTGTACTTCTCCTCTTTATATCATTCACTGAATAAAGTTCCAGGACTTAGCTTTAAATAAAAAGTTATGATGTGGAACCGATGGTATTTCGTCTGGGCTGCATATATATACCTGAAGGGGTTATTCTATTTATTAAATAACTATAGCCTCAACCAAACGAGTCCTTGACAGGCTTCATGCTTGGCCGTTTTCACATTCAAACTATCAGAAATGTTTGTAAGCGTGTACTTCCCCTCTTTATATCATTCACTGGATAAAGTTCCAGGACTTAGCTTTAAATAGAAAGTGATGATGTGGAGCTGATGGTATTTCGTCTGGGTTGCATTTACCTAAAGGGGTTATTCTATTTATTAAAATAATTATAAGCTAAACCAAACGAGCCCTTGACAGGCTTCGTGCTTGGCCGTTGTCACCTTCAAACTATCAGAAATGCTTGTAAACGTGTACTTCCCCTCTTTATATCATTCACCTTCAAACTATCACTACCTTAAATAATTATAGCCTCAACTAAACGAGCCCTTGACAGGCTTCATGCTTGGCCGTTGTCACCTTCAAACTATGAGAAATGCTTGTAAACGTGTACTTCCCCTCTTTATATCATTCACTGAATAAAGTTCCAGGACTTAGCTTTAAATAGAAAGTTATGATGTGGAACCGATTGTATTTCGTCTGGGCTGCAAGGGGTTATTCTATTAATTAAATAATTATAGCCTCAACCAAACGAGTCCTTGACAGGTTTCGTGCTTGGCCGTTGTCACCTTCAAACTATGAGAAATGCTGGTAAACGTGTCTTCCCCTCATTATTCATTCATGATAAAGAAGCTTCGGGCATGATTGTTCAGATAAATATTAAGATGTGTGTGTGCTGGTGGTATTTTTGTCTGGCTGATGCACTTTTCATGCTCCTTTGGCATAAGTGGACTGTTTACTAACAAAACATTTTATTATAAGATGACCGATAGGTACGTTCGTTATTGTTGTTAAACAAACCACTAGTTTGAAATTACAATGCCTTGATTGGATATGAATAATTATCAGTTTTTCAAATTAAAAAAAAAAAAAAAAAAAAACAAAATATGTTGATCAAGGCTCCCAGGCAAATGCAACAGCACGGTATATTCTACGTGTAATCCGGTTGGTTCATCTAACTCTAAAGCCGTTAAGAGACTGTGGGAAAACCACAGTAAGGGACTGATTATACTATGCAAGAACGTCCGTGCATTATGAGCTCTGGACCATTCTTTGATTATTATGAACCCCCTGGAAGAAAAAAAAATCAGATATATTCACAGCGTCTTTGTCAACAGACAGACGAGGCTCACTTTTTACTTCCAGCCAAAAGCTACGTGATGAGGAGAAGAAATACCTTATTAACAAGTTGCAGCTTGGAGAAAACTAGGCAAAAACAAAGACCTCCCAGTCTGTAAGATAGCAATGCGAATTAATCCCAAAACGGCACGAGTGAATTCTGCCTTAGGGTTATAGCTATTACATTTGTAACAGCTACTCCCTAATTGAGAATTGGAAGTAAAACTCTGTTACTTAAAAAGAAATCAATTAGAAAGAGCAACTACTTAGATTAAAAAATGGTGACTGGAAGACTGGTTAGAGAGGTTAAAAACTTAACACTGAAGTATTGATGTTGTTACCTTTTTTCGGGCCTTTTTCATTTGGTCCAAGCTTATTTGTGATGATACACTACTAAACAAAGTAATCTCAAAGCACATTACTTACAATGGTTTAGGTTGTTATTATCTCATTTTCTCATGTTTTACAAAATACAAAAATAAAGATTGTACAATTCCTGAAAATATCCGGAAAAGCCATTGAAAATATTATAGAATTATTGCTAATTATGTAAAGTATGACACACCTGTTTGACCCTATGCAAATTTTCTCTTATTTTTAGACGAATTTTAAGCAAGCATTGGGCCAGTGGCGACAAAATTTTGACCACTGATATAAGTGGAAGCACGCAGACCTTTGCAATTCAGAAAAAAAACATGGCAGAACTCATATTGCAATTCAGAAAAAAAACATGGCAGAACTCATATAAAGGCAAAAGGCATTGTTATAGCGCCCCTTATCGCCCAAACTTCTTAGAGATCTGTGTAAGAGTATTTATTTAGAAAAAAAACTTTATCCACAATCAAATGTTATCAAATTTGCAAAGGATGTAACTAGTGTAATAGAAAATCCAAATCGTGTCATAAAATTGTTGGTATTATTGGTTTTATTTTTTCATAGTAAAAGACACTTTCAATCATCTTTCCAATGACATGATTCTTGTAAAATATTCTTCTCTTCTCGATTCATTTTTGATCCTACAAGCAGTGACAAAAGGATGCCAAGGAAAAAGGAACTAATACTTTTGAAATTGCTGTCCATTGGAAAGGAAGAATGCATCGTACCTTATTCTTTATGTAGAATATTTGAATGAATAAACCTTAAATTTCCAGTAAATAAAATTCGTTATAGGCTTCATAGTGAATTATTAATTTTGAATTATTTGGATCAAGGGTTTTTTGAAGGAGGTTAACAAGCTTTCGGGGGAAGCAAGCAACAGGGATTCAGCACGCAGCGGTCCCCGTGCAATATTAACATGCATTTTAATGAGACTTGGGATTTGAAAAACTGCTTTATCACTTCAAAAAGTATTTGTTTCACCCTCACATGGGATCGTCAGGCGATAGGTGGATATCAGTGGATGCCATTCAAACATAGATATCTACATTCCATGGTGTTAAAAAACAGCAAGCCAATGCTTTTCAGTCTAAATTTGGGCAATATTAATATAATTTGACAATTTTCGCTGTGCGCTACACGCGCAATTGCCAAGTTCAGACGACACCACTTACGAATTTTGCCCCTCTGGCAGGACGACTTGGGAGTTTTGGTACAATTATTGGTACCAATCAGCGTTTTTTGGTTGGTTATTGGTTAAAAATTGCCGATATTTTATATTTAACCCCCCCAAAAAAGATGTGTGTTTAAAAAAGGAAAGAATGACTTAGATCGCTATTGCTGTGTTTTTGAATAATTCAAACGTTTCTTCTTTCATTTTGCGGTGGGCCATGGCCCGATGATCTCCCGATGACAGATGATAATTATTATTATTTGTTGTTGTTTAGAGAAAATACAGTGATTCAGTTTTTACTAAATCACAATTTAGGTTTAGCACCAGACACCAAGTCTCCATATAGCTCAATGACAAGATTATCGATTCTTGGTAAGATTTCTTCTCATACAGAAGTCTTCAGTCAAATTCCACTAATATCACGCTCAAGTGCATCTCTTAATATCTACAGAGCTCATATCTCAACCTACCTTGACCATTAAGATGTTTTGCTATGAACCAGGAAGGCTAGGCATTAGTAAATGAGGCAATTTGTCCCAGAGGTAGAGCAAATGAGTCACAAAACATGCGCTAGGGAGGAAGGTTGATACGACAGAGTGATCGCAATTTCACCGAAATGTGATTTAACTGAGGAAGGTGGTCAATTTTAACATATCAATCATGAAATGGAATCATTTCCCACAGATTGCGATGTATAATTTATTACTTTGAACGGGGATTTTATGACGCTATAAAATAGTGACATTTGTTGTATAGGAGTATAAGAATTTGCCCAGCGCTAGAGTGTGACCCATTAAAGAGGCAGTGGCGTACCGAGGCAGTCGATCCAGAGGAGGCAAATTTCCAAGTCGTCCCGCCAGACGGGGCAAAATTCGTATGTCGTCCCGGCGACCCGCTCCAACGAAGTCTGAATTTGCGTAATGCCCGCGCTGAAAAATGCGGAATTCAATTGAATTTTCCCCAAATTTAGGCTGAAATTGGTCAAAATTCCCCGAAAAAAGATATGAAAATGCATATTTTTGTCCATATTGTCCCGCTTTTTCAAGCCAGAGGGGGCAACTTGTCCCCTTCCCCCTGGGGCCCGTTCCCCAAACTCATGCGTAACTCTACGTGTATACTAACTCATGCGTATGTCCTACATAACAGACCTTTTCATACCATTTACACAGTGCTTTGGATAAATTGGTCCACTCAGGCATGACAAAGTATACACGTAGAGTTACGCATGAGTTTGGGGAACGGGCCCCTTTTTTTTTTTTTTTTTTTTCGAAGTCTGAATTTGCGTAATGCCCGCGCTGAAAAATGCGGAATTCAATTGAATTTTCCCCAAATTTAGGCTGAAATTGGTCAAAATTCCCCGAAAAAATATTTTTGTCCATATTGTCCCGCTTTTTCAAGCCAGAGGGGGCAACTTGTCCCCTTTCCCCCTGGTCGGTACGCCACTGTAAAGAGGCATCCCTAAATATAATTTTGATTTCTGAGCGAAGCTTACAATATCCAAGTTTGAAATTCATTAATTAGAGAATGCAGATATTATTTACATACCACAGCACGGTCTCCCTCGATGCATTTAGACGAAGCGATACCATTATTTTTTAGATTGTAAAAATAATATAGCTTCCAAGCACAAAATAAACCGTATTACGGTCCAAATTTCCTAAAGACACTGTGACGGGTTTACAAATAATACATTTTTTTAAATCTAAATTTTAAACAGATTTGTATTCAAGATAATATCTTCTGTTCATTTGGATTAAGGGAATTCCATGCGAACAACCTGTTGAACGCAACGATTGTAAGCAATGTTGATAGACGTACGCGCATTCAGTAAAACGCAGCCGAAGAATGCAGCGATGACAAAAAATCTAAGTATTTTGATCAGTCTAGATTGTAAAAATAAAATACATGTAAATCTAAAAATATTCATTTCCCATGACAAAAGTCCTGAGCATTATAGATCACCTGTACACTTTAGATATTATGGAATTCAATAGCAGGTGAATGTATGTTGACTGTATGTGTTATGTAACGTGGCTCTCTCATTTCCACAAATATGAAAACAATTTAGATGCTTACATTTGTAAAAAAGGGAAAATAACTAATATTATTTTCCTTCTAAGCTTTACTTCTCAGCCAAGGATGCTGACATTACTGCCAGCAGTTTATCAGACTTTATCAGAAAAGCATGCAGTCATTAGCTCACAGACCATTGCTATCATATGTGCTAATCCTGGCTAATCCACCTTTCACTTGTCAGATCAATATCTTACCACAAGACTGAAGTACAATGTTCGAATTCCGGTCTGAATGCTTTTGAATTGTGTAACAAAACATGCTAGGGATCGCAGGGATGTCAACACCTTGATTTTTTCCTTGGCAGGAATTGCAGACGTAAGACCGCAAACTCTTAACTTGCTGTTTTGTACTGTTTTTACAGAATGTAAACATCCAAATTGTTTTCAAATTTGTTGAAATGATTCATTAAGGGTCCATTTCATTATGAAAGGCAACAATTTGTATCATATAATTCTGAAATTCTGGAAACGAACCCCTTGTATGTGGTGTACCTCAAGAATCAATTTTAGGACCCTTATTATTTATTATTTATATGAATGATATTTGTAATACTTCCAAATTATTATCCTTTATTCTCTTTGCCGACGACACTACTGTATTTTATTCACACAAGGATGTTCGTGTTTTATGTAATATAGTAAACAGAGAATTACAAGAGGTCAGTAATTGGTTAAAGCCAATAAACTTTCACTAAATGCAAATAAGACCAACTTAATGTTATTTAGCTCAAGGCATAAGTTAAGAAATATTGGTATGAATGTCACCATACAATTAGAGGGTTGCAAATTAACTCGTGTAAAAGAAGCGAAATTTTCTTGGTCTTGTTATCGATGAGAAGTTAACATGGCAAACACAAATTTATAGTGTTTGTAAGTCTTGCTCAAATATAGGTGTTTTGAATAAGGAGGTTAAGCATTTCTTTACCAGAAAAAAAACTTTGTACCAATTGTATTGTTCATCATTGTTTTAACCATCATAAACTATGGTAATTTTACTTTGGGGAAATTCAAATAAACTTATTGAACCCAATTTCACCTCCTCAAAAAGGGCCTCTTTAGAAAATTTCGAATAGCCCATTTTACGTCATTCAAAACCACTGTTTAAAAGATTAATGTATTGCATATTTTTCTGATGTTAAAAGAGAACTGGCGTCTGTGTTTATGTATAAATATTGTGTTTTTTAGCTTTCCCATAACTCTTTTGTGATATGTAAAAATACACAAAGATATTCACAATTATAATACCAGTAATAAAGAAATATCAGCTTGGGACAAATCAAAATCTTTGTCTCATATCGGACCTAGATGTGGAAACCAAATACCACCTAGACATCCCCAATGTCACCAAACATTTCAATTTTTTTAAGAAAAAATGTACGACCATTGCCTTAAAGAAAAGATAATGACAGTACGGTCTGCCAGTTATGTAACTATATTTTAATAGAGATTGTACGTAAACCATACCTTGCGTTTATCCATGAAAGCCCCATTATATTCAATCTGTATTTAGTGGTCTAGAACATGTTTAATGTATTTATGTTTGACCTCTTCTATATACATGTATGTCTACAGTTATTAGTTATTATTTTTGAGGCGTAAATGTAACGTCCCGTCCGTGTTTGTTTAGTGTCAACGTCTGGCAATTGAATGTCATTGCTTACTGTTTTTGCAACAGTGTGTGCAATGCATTTCAGGCTCTGCCGTATCGTTGTACCAGTCCTTCCTCCACTTTATTTTTTTTTTTAAATAATGTGGTAATATATCTTGTGCTTTTGATGGAAAATAAATAAACTTGCTTGATATGGTCCCCTGCTAGATGTTGAATATTTGTTCATGCTCTTTGTGCACCTTTAAAGTGGGTGATTTCATTTCTCATACTGAAAATTTTAATAACCTACTTACTGCTTCTAGATTCTTATCCCTGATAATGCGGATTTATTTAGGGGATTAGTTGGTTTTTAATCGGAAGTTTTTCAACAACTTTCAGCCCGCGGATGCAAGACACTTTCAAAACTGCTTAACAAACGTATTCTTTAATAATTTACACAATAAATACACTACAAATCTTCATATGGTACTAAAGCTCTGATTCCTGATATGTTATAGTCATTTCCTAGTCCGTGATTTACAGCGAGCAACAGTATAACATAACCGTACATCTTGTGTTAAAACTGTTTTTGGGTGGGAGGAGTTTGTTAATATTACTCTTTCATAACTTAATTGCGTGTCGCTTTAATTTGATCTTGTAAGTGATCGCCAGGGTTTTAATTGTAGAAATGTTTACCTCTTTTTCGTTTGGTTAGTACAAGAAAATTTATCAAAGAACAATTGCACATAATAACGTATCTAGGTTTCTCTCAAGCAAACACTTGGGAGATATATCCCCTGACGTAATGGCAAACTTTGTTTCATTGTTAGTGATACCCACTATGGCATTCACTATGGGATTTTATTAATGAATGCAAATCGGCGGTTTGTAGTTACATGCTAGACACGCAGGTTACATAGATATAGACCTCTTGACCACACGGGAATCTATCCGAGTCACTTTCTCGTTTACACAGAGAAAACGGATATCTAATTTAGCGTGTTGTATTCGCTGGCAGATACAACGTATGATTAAAGGCCCATCCAACATTTACTTACCCTAAATAAGCTTCTTGAAATGCAGGTTCATGTACAATGAGAAGCAAGCAAGACCTAGGATTTCAAACATATGGAATGTTTTATTCCTCAGGCTTACAAAGTGTACCCTTTGTAATGAATATGGAATCAAACAAACTATGAACTCTCGCGAGTATTTCTTGAGTTAAACATCCCGAAACCTATGAAGCGTGATAC
This sequence comes from Ophioderma brevispina, assembly GCA_023653785.1. NCBI lineage: Eukaryota > Metazoa > Echinodermata > Ophiuroidea > Amphilepidida > Ophiodermatidae > Ophioderma > Ophioderma brevispina. The sequence goes on along the minus strand of JAMKCH010080547.1, from coordinate 23,353 downwards.
ATAACACAATGATGGCTAATGATTCACAATTATTGTTTTTGCTGGTTTTGGATAACGTAAATTGTGCGTTTAATTATTTCTTCAAATGCTTCATAATTCAACCTCATCGGATGCTTGCCCACTTTACCTGATCAAGATTGAGATTGTGTTATCATATTTTTTCAATACCTTAGGAAAACTTAAGGCCAGGGAAGAAATTTTTCATGTGGTCGCCAACAGTATACAAATACTACATGGTTAGAGGGAAATAGGGCACACTATTTTCCCGAGGTACTGGCTACTGACCTATCACCCCGAACCCGAAGGGTAAGGGGTGATAGGCCCGTAGCCAGTACCAAGGGAAAATAATGTGCCCTTTTTCCCGAAATAAACCATGTAGTATTTGTTTTATTACACCTCACTGTGACTCTGGGAACGAGGCTGTAGGGAAACAGTTCAATCTATTTCCCTAGGGAAATAGCTCGCGTAATAGGAATCAGCCAATGAAATAGCATGATTATGTTCATGAATATTCATGAGGTGTTACAATAACTCATATACATTGGCCTATTGGCCAATTTAAAATTCAATTTAGTTATTATCCAAACAGCTGGACCGATTTAACTAAAAAAACTTGTAATCTGATGGATTTAGTGATATGCTCCTACGTGAGAAAGAAATCATACTATGAAAAATCGGACTCTGATCGGGTTATTCACCTTTAACGCTTGACAGTTGCATATATCACATCGTTATGTTTGACGTAGCAATCACTCCCTTTCGATGTAATCTTACATCGTAAATATACGTGGTAATTGTTAAAACACGGGGGTTTATTTTGCCGTAGCGTAGGAAGGACATCTCTATGCGGAATGTTATTTCATCGACAACTACAGTATTTGTATTTCTCAATGTACTTTTCTCTCTTGCACCGTGCGTAATTATCGACCCTCGGTAATAGAAGCGCAAGAATGTTTATTAACTCAAATGAAGGGTGCAAATAATTCCTATTTTCAGAACCCGCAAGTTCATTCCCGCATGTTTGTTTAATTCTATCCAAGCCTTTGATGGCTAAACAACCGAGGCTAGACCGAACCAGTGGCTTATGGTCCACAATGATAGAATCTCACACTCTATCTTTGTAGACGGTCTAATTCCATAACCTACTCTTTACCTTTTCTTTGAGGTTGCACAGCTTCACACTTCACTATTTATACGTAAACCCTCACCAGCAAACCCAACTACAGAAAATCGGTCCGCATCCTGCGAGCGATTGTAACACAATTTTAAGGAAAGCGTGCATTTATATTTTGATTTGTATGCTCAAACCTATTCTAGAATGTTATCGTAGTGCAGTCGTGTAAATGACATTTTTTGCTACCTTAGTCGGCAACAGTGGTGTAAATGTGTTTAAACATAAAATGATATTGCAAAAAAGGCCTTCCTAATGGTTCAGATGTCTTTAAGTGAATAATGACGTCTATTAAACAGGATTGCTTTGAAGTTGCATGAAAATTTTACGAGAAAAGAAAACTACGGGTAACCTTGGATTAGGCCTAGATTATATCTCTCTCAAAAGTGGGCCCACCATGTTAGCGGGTGTAACGTTTCAAGTATTTTGTTAAATATAATTCGGTCAATAGTTTTTGAAAGTGATATTGTTAACTATAAATGCTGAAAAACTAAAACAAATAATCTATGATTAATGTTTCTTTCAGATATGGATACAAAAAAGCACTGACTTCCCACAAGACCTCCGTTACTATATTATTGTACAAAGTGAGCACTAAATTGGATTTCACAAACGTCACACCTGATAAAGGTATTCCCAATCCATAGCATTAGAGTAGATATTGATTACTTTTGTCATAAGCCTTTGTAATATTGCAACAAATATATACCCACATTAAATTACAAGAATGTGATACCTGCAATTCGTGAACGGTTTGCAAAAACGATTTATTGTTGCTTTTTTACCAATAAAAATTCATACTCATCCTGACACCTTTCGTCATGAACAGCAAACATTTCTCATGATATTCCGTGCACACAGGCCCTGGGCTTGAGTAATAGGAATATTGACATTAAGTATTTACTTGCTAAGCAAACGGCATTTAGGGCAATCATTTTGTTTGATAAAAGCAATTGAGATCATTCAGGATCCCCTGAGCACTGCAATCTACAATCTATGCAATTTTAGCGTCCTTTTTTGGATCTATTTGGCTGCAGAACGAATTATTCTCAGAAAGACAAACGCTTTAGACAAACCGAATAGGCAGCTTTTTCTTACCCAGGCTTACGAACGTACGCTCAGAATAATGAAACATGTAAACAATGCATCAATTTATATTTGGATGTAGAAATTGGGTTTGAAATTCATTTGTAACTTGTGTTGAACAGGTTGTTCCGAAAGTTGCTCCACTTTAGAAGCATGGAGAAAGTTGAGAAAACTTTTGAGAAACCCTATATGTGAGATCCAGGAAATCCACAAACTCAGTAAATCTTAAAACACTGAAGTAGAACAGGTCGTGACAATTTGAAATCAAACCCTTATAGACAGGTGATATGTTTCATGCGTTTTGATTCTCAGATTAAGAGTCTTTAAGTAGAGCTGGCGTAACTTGAAAATATTACGGTAAGAATGTAGAACAAGAAGTACAAAAGTGCTAAAAATAGTTCTAAGGCAAGAATAGTGTTAAACATTTTCGTTTCAACTCATCGTTGGCACAAATTAAAATAACATACAAAATTATAGCCTTTATATATTTCATTTACTGATTTGTTGAAAAAGGTGGAGTACATTTCCTTTGAACTAACGTTTTTGGAAAGTACATTTGTAGCAGTCGTTGCGATTTTGTTTGGCTTTACACTATTTACACAACACCTACTTACGTGCCGCAAACACCGGATTTTTTAAACATATGCAATATATAGTTTTCTGCTTGTTACTTTGGATGGAACTGGCTATTTTATCAAGTGTCAAACACACAACAATACACCCAAATAAAAAGCCACAAAATATCATGTTTGAAGAAGGTACATAGCAATAGACACACACATACACACACAAAAAAAAACATGAAAAAGTCATGTGAGCAGATATTTTCCTGGTGGACAAAGCAGGTACATTTGGTTTGTTCGCGATATCTTTCCAACGGAAAACCAGTGAGCCATAAATGAGATTATTAGGTTGGGTTCAATGGAATCAACATTTTTCCAACGAAACCGTGTGATGGAAAAATCAAAACGACAAAAACCTACAATCAGAAAGATATTTTACTACGTATCCACACATGCTTATACTAACACCAAAATAATAGAACTCATTTTTATCCATTGTTTATTAAATCCCCAGTGTTCCCTGTAAGTGGTATTAATTTCATGAAAAAATAAACCTTTTTAGGAAAGTAGGGTTTACTATTCACAAGCTTCTTAGCCAATCGTGGTTTGGAATGTTCGTGATGACGTAATCTATAACGGCATTGAAATTGGTTGAAAAGTAAACTTTACAATTTTCGTTTTTGAAATCATGTTCTGTACTTTTTAGTAAAAAAAAATGGGATTTTTGGATGACTTACATGAACACATTACACGGGAAGAAACAAAAATTAGTGACTACTTTTGAGGTATGGAAAGTGCTTAATTATAGTCTTAATTTGTAGACCATATCACGTTACATTAAAAAAAAATCAAATTATGCTTCTCATTGTCACTGGTTTAAAATAGACATGCCCCTATCATAATTTTGGATCGTGATTTGCTTTGCTAACGTACCGCCATTGATTTTAATGTGAAACCGCAAAAGCGACTACTTAATTCAAGACATTGTAGTTTGCCATATACCTAACCAATTAGAATGAGCATTGCAGCAATGATAACACATGCATTAAGACGTACGTTCCATAAAGATGAAAAATAGTAGGCGTAGTCAAGGTCCAGTTCTTGACTCACTCTGTTTGACAAAACAATAGAATGCATGAATAATTGATATGCTTTTGCTTACCAGCCAATCTTTAAAACAATTACTCAAAGTTTTATGCAAAATAATTAATACCGGTTAAAAATGGCTTCAACGAAAAACAAAATGTTGGGTCCACGTGGACCACCCCCTACACACTTAAGCGTTAATAATTGCCGACGTCACTCGTTTAGGGGTAATTAACATAATTATGAACAAAATCATTTTATGTTGTTTTTTTCAATTCATACAAATGACAAATATTAAAGGCAAAAGGATGACTTCAAGCGTTGTTTTTCCCTTCCGTTCAATATATGCGGGTGGAAACCCACTGAAAATCAATCATGCCAAAAATACAACTTGAAATTTACGGAATGTTGAGGACTTCCTTTGGATCAATGATCCAGTGATATCAGACAATACGCTTTTACTTTCGGTACGTATCATCCGGATTCGGTCATAGAATAACAACATGCGTATGAGAAGTTAATCATCGGGGTAATTACGTTCAGCATCTTTTATTAACCGCTGGAAAATGGCAATAACCGCTCCCAGAATTTCTTTTTACGCGCAGTTGCTTGCTCAACGAGACACCACCTTCCTGAGGTGTTACACATAGAAGGTAAACTTACATCAATTTAGCTAGAAAGCGACCCGAAGGGATATTTCTATCGTAATGTGTGCATTCCAAAGAATGAATTTGAAGTGTGCACGTTAGGGACGGAACACACATTAAATAATATTATCTGTGAGGTTAGATTCATGGTTGTTTTATATATTTGCTAAAGGTATTGCAAATGCATTGCAAAAACAGTGCTTAGAAATTAAACACTTTTCTAACACTATTTTGCACCACGTTTCTAAACATCTTGAAATGTTTGTTTAATATCTAAACATATTATATCTGAACATGTTTAAAATCTAAACATGTTTAGGGATTTGACATTAGGTGTTTATACATTTGATGCCAAACGTTTAGGAATTAAATATGTCAAATCTCTAAACACTTATTTGCACCACGTTTCTAAACACTGTTTTTGCAGTGTGATTAGTTGACCTGCAGTGTATTTCGAAAAAGATAAAGTGAATCCCTAATAAGAAAAGCATTTATAAGTTGCTGGAATTTAGAAAAAAATAACATTGTATTGCATTCCAATACTCGAAAATATTTTACGTATATATTTGAAACATTACATTACAGAATCAGTAGATGTAGCTAATAATCGCCATGATATTTTGACCGTCAATCCAGGATTAGCTACTGACATATTATATTCTGAAGTATTAAGAATACTGCATAAAACACGGTCTCGCGTGATTCATGGGCTCAACGTAAGTTTCCCGTAAGACCATGTAGGTATACAAATATTTGCAGGGATTATGGAATACAAATTCAACGCAATTTCTTGAGCCAACTCTCGTAGCTGTGTCAATTTGAACTATACAACACAAGGAAAAGGCGAAATGCGAATAAGGATCCTTTTCGTGCCATGTCAGGAAGAACTGACGGGCGTTTTCTTGAAGCAATACAAACACCGAGATGTTAGAGGACATTACAAACGTCGACAAATAATGATTGAAAGTCATTTTGAGAAGGCATATTTCATATTGTATAGACAGTACTAGCGGTAAAATGTCATATAAATGACCTTGGGAAATAAGTGTTTTTCAGAAAGTTTGCAAAGTGTATTACAGCACTTATAATACTATATATTTTATTAGTGAAATAAATATGTTTAAGTAGAAACAAAACCCTTAAGAGTAACCCTTCAGGTTTGTAAGGAATGGAAACCAACGCAAGATTTCTTCTTTTGTTTCACTGATTGAAACATGCAAATGATTTAACGGCAGCTTCAGAATTTAGAACTCTATTCATACATTTAAATTTCAATCATTTACAAGATGTTAACAGTCTGTTCTCGGTTTTCTTTACTTTATGTGATGTTTTATACTTTGAAGTATTTGCCAAGGGGAACCATATAATTGCTCGTCATCATTTAGCTACTAGCCTGAAGGAAACTGCGGCTAAAATTAATTTTGTGAAATTATGAATCAAGTAGCCGCCTTCAATTGCAATAACCAAAGGGTATGCTCAGGCTCTTTATCTGCTTGTTTATGTGTTTACCTAAAACATTTATCTTACAAATATTATGAAATATTATACATAAACCCGACGCTGAAGCTAATATGCAACTCCGGGCCAAATATATACATAGAATCAAACCAAATGAAATCGTATTATCTATAAAGATCTTTATGTTTCATTAAATTGAGGAAGACGGAATACGAATAATTTTAAGGGCTTTAAACTTGAAATAATTAAGCCCCTACAATAATAAGTTGAGTTTTACGCTGTCTATGAGCATGTAGGCGATTTGTAAGATAATTAATAAAACATGTTTCATACCTGGCATTTAATGTCAGCAAACTTTACAAGTGGTTTCTTTGGGCTATTTTAAATTTAAAATCTGCTACAGAAGATTCAACCAAAGACGATTTTCCCCTGTAAAACCGTATGTACCCAAATTATTTAATATAATATACAAACAATACATGTTTTGATAAAATGAATCCATTAACGGACAACATCTAGGATGAAATATTCATTTTGCTGATTGCGTATGCCTTTCTACCGATCGATAAAGACATTTTCTTTGTACATAGCTTGCATGTATAAGATAACATATACGTATCGTGTGTCGCAGAAAGAATACAAGCGGGTGTTAGGCTTCCTGGCAATCATTTCACGTTCTATTAAGATAAACAATGGACTGGAAAATACCCGACTTCTCTCTCGTGTCTTGGGGACAACGGAGTATCAAAAATAACATCTGCTCCAGCGATAGTTGGATAGTCAACGTCTCAATTTTAAGTGTCAGTCTACAGTGGTCTTTCAGATTTGAGTTTGCGATAAAGTTGTAATGTAAATAACAGACGTTTGTTTCAGATACTGACATATTACTAGTTTTGATTGCAGAATTCTCAATAATCGAAGTTTGAGAGAGACAAATAAGAGTGAACTATGGGCATAGATGAAAAGGCACCCCAAGCGAAAGAGATAGGCAATAGTGAACAATGATATAGTGTATGACGAGTGGAGAGCGGTTAGTGATTGGAGGGAGTAGATGACATGGGAAAGGGAGGAGGGTAATGGAAAGAAAAACAATTGGATAATAGATATTTTGGTAGGGAGAGATTAAAGGGGGAGATGGGGTTGAAGACTGTAAGCAAGCAAAAAGAGTTACGAACAAAATGAGAGACAACTGAGAAAGAAGGCACTTTCTTGGGTTTAATTGTATTCTTTACATTTCATCGAGTCGTGAGGATGTAAACATTCGCTGTCTTGCAGATACATCAGCAACAGCATAAACCTTCATGAATACATTATAATACAGACTTAGAACATTCTCTATGGAGTACTGAAAGGATGCTAACTCCACCGAGACTTCAATGTGAATACCTGGACTGGCAATGTGGAGCAATAACCAGATGACCACTGCAATGGTAAGTATTGACAAGTGTATCTAGAACAAACACGATGTATACGCATCAACTCAAGACACGTCAAACGGGTCATGTTTTGCTGGCCAGAAGAAGTAATAGCTACAATAACTTCTACTACAGCTACCTCTGCCTCCACTACTGCTACTTCGATCAGCTCCACCACCTCCTGCCGACGCGACTCCGCCGACGCGACTCCGCTGCTGCCGCCGCTGCCGCCGACACCACCACCACCACCACCACCAACACCACCAACACCACCACCACCACCACCACCACCACCACCACCAACACCACCACCACCACCACCAACACCTCTACATTAATGATGGACACATTTTGTAATATCCTGGAAATTAAGAATATAATCAGTCTGGAATATCGCCAAATATGGAGATGAGTATCGTCTTCACCTAATCCTCTTATGTCAATGACTGCACATGGTTTCTCATTGCTTCTAGTTGAGTGGTCATGCAGGGTCAGTAAATATCACACATACACTAATGAGATACTGTGTAGTCATGTCACGGGTGCGGAGTTCTCTTTCTGATCCAAAAAACAAGTAAAAACCCTTCCTTTGACGCCATGACGGAGAGGTTTGCTCAGAGTTTGAGAAATAAATTAATACATGTTTTAAAAGAAGACTGCGGAGTAGACTAATGATTGAAAAAAATAGGAACAAGAAGCAGTTGGGTAACAAACTCTAAAGAAGTCAAGACACGTCATGAACACAACTGACTAATCCCTCATATAACTACCTTGTAATGGGGTCAGTAAAGTCACTCAAATTGAGAATTCAAGTTTCATCAGGCCTTTTGTAAGTGTGTGTGTTTTCCCAAACATTGTTGCACCGCGTATTCTGATTGGGCTATATAAGAAGCTCCGCTTTGCAAGTGTATATTCGGCAGTCAATCAGAGTTCAGCTATTAGATGATCGTAGTATGCATAGTTGCCTGATTGTCATCTGGTATTTTATAAAGTGTAAATACGAGCTACCGATATTTTTCTCAGATTTTGTGAAACATGACATTCATTTAGCAAATTGAAATTTTGAAGAAAATCTCAAAGTGCCACAATGTTCTTTAAAATGTGACTCATTAAACATATTTCTAAATACATTTAATTCAAATTCCATTTTTAAGATGTTATTTTGTTTTCTTGGTAAAGTAAGTTTTTGGATTTTTATTTGTTTAGATGTTATCATTAATTTGATACCCTACAAGTATTTTTAATGAAGGATAAAACTTAGTAGTTAGTTATAGCCCAAATTAACTAAATATACATAAATTATTAATTACAGAGAAAATTACACTTTTTCAAAAGACATCGTTCGGCACCATCGATGAAACACACCCAACACACTGAAGCTTAAACCACTTGAACATTTGGAAAGGAATAAAATATGTATATTTTTATGTTATGGGAAATATATTTTGATTGTTTTAAATCGTGAAGTCAACTTATGCAAGTGGTTGTGTGTCATTCATTAGCTCAGATTTTAATCTTGGGTCGATGGGTGAAATTACAAAAAGAAAAAAGAAAAAAAAGAAAAACAGCATTCACCGAACGCATGTGTCGTCTGCCGTCGCGGTTGGTGAATGAGGACAAAGGTCACATGAGGTCGCCACGGTCACATGAGGTCAACAACATGTGGAAACACCACAGCCAATTTGAGAAATCTGTCCATTTCTGGGTCATGATTCTAGATGATCTTTGACCCCACGTTTGAGGGGGAAAATTGTGGGGTACTACCCAAGGACCATTACATGAAAGTGCCATGAAAATGTGTGCACTTATGTGGAAACAGCGATCAATTGTGTTCAGGGTAAACATTTGGGTCAACGTTTTTAACACAGACACACAGACAGACAGACGGGTACACATATAAACTATCAAAGTAATCCCTCGTGCAGACGACACAAAAGCAATCACTATGTGCCTTCTTGCAGACGACACAAAAAGGATTCTTTCCGAATGAAAGCGGCTTCTATTCTGTGAAACGCGCTTCACCATCAACAACCGCTTGTCAACCGGCGGTTGAGTTTCGATTAGCCCCTGTTCTATTTAATTGTTTATAACTGTGATATTTTACCGCTTCAGATGGCCTTGTGGAGTAAAGCTTATGCATGTTAGTCGTTGTGTGCAAAAAGATCAAACAGTTAATCTATTATAGAACACGGCCCTAATTTAGTGTTATTCTAACTCTACAGTCTATAAGATGTAAAGGTTTGCAAAACGCATGTTAATCTTTGTCTTGACACAAGAACCAGAATCAATTTTTGACAGAATATTTTACTTTAGACTAAACTATTTTTTATATGAAATTGAACAAGTGAACGACATAGACCATTCTCAAAATCCGATCTTTTCCAAATGTTGACATTATGTTTTGTTAGTAGTGCTTCCAGAGCCGGCGAGAAGCATTGCCAGCCGGGGTGGAAAGGCAGTCTGCTTTTCAAGCGTTAATGTATTGCATGTTTCTTTTGTGGTTCGGCATGGTACTAAGAAAGAAAGATGATTGAGCACGGGTCTCACTTTTGTGTGTTCAAATGTAATCTGCTTGTAGTGCTTGCTCGTATTGTCTTCACAAGGATTGGTTTCTTGTAGGGCGGATCAAATTAGAAGTATAAGTTCAAAGGTCCTCAGTAAATGGTGAAGCGCGAAGAACGTTATCAGTGTTATAAAGATTATATTCTTTATAAAGACTATAAAGAACACAAGGTTTGTGTTAGGGTAATGTACATGTATAATGGCAAATCTTTATCTTTCGGCATTCAACTAGTTGATTTCTGGGGGAAGGTTCTTGTTTACGATGTTTCAATGCTATCGGAATTAATGCATGTGCCATGAAAGATTGTGCCAACTGAGTGACATCTTTGTAGTGCTACAAATTATTTTTTAATGTGAACGCCCTGTGTCGGAATGACCTTAAAAGTACATAGCATTAAATAACAAAGGAATCCCGTTAGATGCCTTATTAGATCTAATAAATATATTGCATCTAAGATACAATGCAACCTCAGTCGAAATTTGTTTTCATTTTCACAATATGTGACATATAGACTTTAAAAAGTACAGCAAATATTTAACTCTCGTCGGGCTGATTACAAAGAACATTTTGGGGAGATCCTTCGGTGTTTCAGTGGACCCAGGACGAAATCAATAGTGACCACTACACTAAGTTGAACGAGGTTTAAGTGACGCAATCTAAAGTTATATCTATTTGCATAATATGGGTAAAAAACTCCTATGAGCATCCCATCCGAACGGTATGCAACAAAAATCGTAACGCATTATTTCTATCCTGGTATAATGTTTGGCTTCAACGAGTGACATTGCATGGCTTAGTTTAAATACCGGTATATTTGAATTCAGCACACACTATATGGCATTTTTATGTTCAAACATAATTTATAAATAGAAAGTAGACGGTCTAGATCTCAAGTTTATCAATTGCTCATTTTAGTGGCCAAAGGCGATACCAATTAATTATTAGAGAGCGATATTCAAATCGAATCTAAAGCGACATTTTAGGCATGCCTCCAACAACTATTTTTCAGGCATATCTACATTATGATTTAAATTATATCTTCACATGTCCAAACAGACAAGGCGGCGCTGAAATTTACTGCCAGATAAAGAGCTTGAATGCGAAGTAACTTTAAAGGGATTAGCAGCGATAACGCGAGAAAATCGAAAAATGGAGAAATGCATTTTATCAAACTTATAAATCAGGGATAAGTGTGTACAATTCCGTATTAATAGTGAAAAATAAGGTATTTGAGGAAATTTGTCCCGCAAATAGGCACACAACAATGGCATCTCAAAATATATACTAAACAGCTGATTGTGGTTTACATCAGTACAGAATAAACAAAGATAAATAATGTTTGAGTTTGAGGTCAGACTGTACAGGTCATGATGCACAATATCATGCTTAAAATCTGGGATATTCACAGGAAAAGGCCTTTTTTTTAATCTCAAGTCGGAATTTTGATACGCACGTATAGAAATTTCAGAATCAGATAAAAAGTACTACCTTGTCTTTTTAAAACACGCGTTTCAAGCTAACCACTTGCAGGTTATGTTAGCACATCCATGCCAGTAACAAAATTACCAAAATAGGAATTTTGATGATTTTGTCGATGTTTCGGAACAGCAAATCGCTGCGTATCCCTTTAATTTAACGCTATTAATCAATCATCGCCTGGGTTTTAAGGTATAAACATGAAAAATATGGACGCGAAAATTTACAGTGTAGGTATAAAAGGCATATCGTGAAAACAAATTAATCAAAGTCAAATATTTTTTCTACGAGTAATAGAAAACAAAAACCCATGTTTACAAACAATAATCGTTTTCTAGAAATGATCGGGAATATGTATGTTTTATTGTGAACTTGCCCTCTTTTAACTCAGGGTGTATCACATAACAACATTATGTAATCCTGTTTTGTGATTCATTTAAAAACAATCGTTGATAATTCTCATTTAAAAAATAAAATATATCAACGGATAAGATATTTTGTAGCTTCCAAAGGTTATACTATATAACAAGATCACATGGTTCCTTAGACAGTTGTACTCAACCAATGAATCCCGAGTTAGCGTTTTTAACTACTACGTGAATAAAAAAAAACGGTTTGCAGAGACCTTGACATTGATAAAGTCACTGAATCATAGATTTGCTGCTGTTTTAATAAAGCAAATCTAATATACTTCCAAATGTTGCAAAAATGAAAGAAAACGATTACAAAATAAGCAAGATATGGCAGATTTTGTAAGCACACCCTTTTTCCTCCATTCCAATGGGATTTACACAGTTAAGCAAGAATACGTCAATGTACGATATACGGGGCATAGCATTATGAAAAGTAATGATGACCCATGCTATTTTGTTTATTTGATCTATGAATAGCCATAAACTCCTTCATTGATCTCCAAAAAGAATTTAATGTTCAAAAGGTTTCAACACTACTACTGTAATCCAGGTTTAGATACAAGTTATGCCAATTAAAGGGACTAAACTCTTTGCAATATCCTAAACAATGGGAAGATCTTGTTTTCTTGCTCTGCAACAGGTGAATTGGTGTTTGGATTCGTCATATCAGTTGGCACATTGGTATAAATAAATTCATTGATTCATCCGTAGTTGAAATAATCAAGAAAATATAGCATTAAGTTGACAAAGGCATCATGAAATTGATAGTGTACATTCTCACAAACACAAGTTCATGAGTGTAAATCCCATAGGAATGGCGAAAAAAGGGGTGTGCTTACAAATTTGGTCATATCTGGCTTATTATTTAATCAATTTCTTTCATTTTTTCAACATTGGAAGTATATTAGATGTGTTTTATAAAAACTACAACACATCTATGATATAGTGATTGCGTTAAGGTCAAGATCATCTTTAATCCTTGCACATTTTTTTTGATTCACGTAGTATATCAGTTCACTACACCATTTGTAGTATTTTATGTTGAGCAGTGGCATACAGAGCAGGTGAAGACGCGAACAATGAGAGTAGGTAAGCTGCTTCTTGTTTTGGGCCTAAGGAGGAATTAAAGGAAGGAAAAGACATACTGGAAAGGTAAGGAAATATATTATATTTAATACTCTCATGTTACTGACCTTTACGGTGTATTTTTATTGTCAGTTTGCGATATAGGTAGGTCTCAATTCTCACCTGTTATTTCAAATATTTGTAGGTATCCAAGAATACATTTCCACTTGTTAAAACTTTAATGAAGATATTGAGAGTTATACTTGAATTCCATGAAGAGTGGCGGATTCATTATTGAAATTCAATGTAAAAAACTATGACGGCTACGCTCTTGAAGATAATTACTTCTTTTCACATGCAAGTGAGCAAATGATGTAACAATCACAGGTACGTGTATGTAGTGCGGATTCCGAAAAAAAGATGTCACCAGTTTCGCAGTACATTGTGGATAATAAGAATGGTCAATTATAATTACCTTTACGTTTTCCTTTTAAATTTAATTATTTGTTTTGAAATTACAATCAGCGGTCCAAAATGCTTGAGGTCGAAAAAGGACATGCAAGAAGCAGCTATTTCTTTCGCGTAAAAAAAGTTTGTACATTCCCAAAGGTCCTTTTCCGAAAGTGTTTTTGATTTTTTTTCGATATTAACTTGATGGTGGTAATTACAGGCACTACACAAAGCTTTTACTAATACAGTTTAAGGAATCATTTCCTTTCCGCATTCGAGAACGTAATATAGTTTTCCCAGTTAGTTTGAAACTTTTTTAATTAGATTTCATATCTCGTTAAGTTGTTTTTTTTTGTCCCAAGAAACAATTTGGTCAATTATATTAAACATTTGGTCAATAAAATGAACTTCATTTTCATATATTTTTGTGAAAAATCAATTTAATTTCGTTGTTTTCATGTTCCACCATCTGATGTATGCATGATGTACAAAGCAATTTCTTCTTCGGTCACGAAATTGTTTAAAAGTCCATGGCCCGACCGCTAATAGCCTCGTCCCCAGATTCCCCAGATTTTACCGGAAGTGTTCAACATTTTGATATCAGAAGAAAGCTACTATTTTTCTCATTACCCTGTGAAATCTTAGGACAAAAGGATATTTGGTTTGGAAGGTATGATATAATTTTACACAGTATTCTATGGGGCTTACAAAATCACGTTTTTAGCTCTCACAGCAAAACGGATTAAAATATCGCCGCGAAACTTTACAGATGGGGTTTTTTGGTGAAGGCCAATCTATCAAGATGAAAACTTCATATCCTTAAATCGGGCCATCCCCCTTTAAACAACGCACATTACGAGATAAGAAACATAATAATAAATGTTTCAAACAAACTGGGAAAACCTATATTTCGGTGTACACCCGATTCCAGGAAAATAGGCCACTAAATTTTAAGATTACTAAAATGCTAAGTAGATATAGTATTGGATCCTAATAATACTATTATTAGTCTGGGACTGTTACTAAAATTTTTTAGTGAAGTCAATTTTCACTTCCGGCTAGTATTTGTACTTTTTAATCATATTCACAGGTGCTTTGTAATTTCTGCAAAAAACATAGTCTGTTTTGGTTAATGCTTCAGCAGTATCAGATATCCAAATTTCCAGTTGCCAGTACACTTTGGTGTTATTAGTAAACTTAGCACAGAGTCTCACTGGCCACTGTGTTTTTTATTTCTGCCTGTTTTTAGACAACAAATACACAATTCTCCTTCAGAGACAATCGGATGAATTCGTATAAACAATAGGTGAACTATTCGTTGTGCTTGAAAAAAGTAAAAGCCAATGACATGCACCCTCCGGCCACCTAAGTAGTAGAGCTGGCTTCAAACCCTCCGGTTGCAAGCTGGTACCGCCCGGTTGGAACAGGTTTTTGTTGTTATAAACATTGGCTTTTTTTTTTTTTTTTTTTTAACCTATATTTCGGTGTACACCCGATTCCAGGAAAATAGGCCACTAAATTTTAAGATTACTAAAATGCTAAGTAGATATAGTATTGGATCCTAATAATACTATTATTAGTCTGGGACTGTTACTAAAATTTTTTAGTGAAGTCAATTTTCACTTCCGGCTAGTATTTGTACTTTTTAATCATATTCACAGGTGCTTTGTAATTTCTGCAAAAAACATAGTCTGTTTTGGTTAAAGACACTATCAGTGATTTGAAAAAAATATTTGAAATCTGCAGGAATAGCTTCAAAGTGAAGGATAAGTCTGTAGAATTCTCATAAGTTACCTTTTACAGCTGTAGAATTAACAGAAAAGGAAGAAAACGGCAGTGTTCCAAGATACGATTCGCCATTCAATTACGTGTTGTAGTAAGTGTCCGTTCGGACAGTAATGACTAAAATACCCGATTCTGTCTTTATTAGGTTGCTTCTGGTCGTATCATTTGCAGGGTATGTTAGGATACCTGTACTTGTTACGTACATGTAAAAATCTGATTTTTGATGATTTTTTTCGATTTGCTGATTTAGCAAATCACTGATAGTGTCTTTAATGCTTCAGCAGTATCAGATATCCAAATTTCCAGTTGCCAGTACACTTTGGTGTTATTAGTAAATGTAGCACAGAGTCTCACTGCCACTGTGGTTTTTTTTATCTGCGTATTTTTGGACCTTTTTTAGACAACAAATACAACACATTCCCTTCAGAGACATCGGATGAATTCGTAGTAAACAATAGGTGAACTACTCGGTGGGCTTGAAAAAAAGTAAAAGCCATGAACATGCACCCTCCGGCCACCTAAGTATTAAGCTTTGGCTTAAACCCTCGGTTTCAACTGGTACCCAACCGCGCAGCAGCCCTTTTTGACACACGTGTTTTTTGTTTGTTATAAACATTGGCAGCGCTGGTCAAAACCGTTATAAGCCTACTGTCAACTAATGATTTAGGAAACTTTGAAGCATCCCCTCAACGATAAGCAATTAGTAGAATACTAAGTAGAGTATTTTTAATATTTTCAATGCCATAAATTGAAGATACCCTGTACTTGAGAATAAGATCGTTGCTGTCGCTCATAACACCTATTCTTTTAATATAGACAATCTAATTTATTATTAGAAAAAAATGCCAAAGACGATAGGTGGGGTCAACAAATTCATTATTTTAGCAAGAACTCTACTGCCTAAGGCCAAGAAAGGTCGTACAATGCATTCATCAAGTTAGCATTGACGTCACTCTGAGGGAAATACGTCTTATTCCTGTCTAACATGTAAGCTTGTCAGATAGGTTTGTCAAAGACGATTTCAAGGCAGGCTTGTTTTTTCGTTTCAAGTTAGTGAAAATTTAAGTTTAAATCGCACAAGTGAAGAAGCATGAGTTTAAGGAATACCATTTTCCACATTAAATAATAATTAGTATGGGAAAAAACGTTCATTCTGTACATATCCACGGAATATTACAAAGTCATGCCGCCTTAAACGCATTTTGCTTAGTTATCCGCGTTGTGTCCGATATTTTTATAACATATGATAAATTGGTCATAGCCTTTAACACTTAAGTGACGCAAGGTGGGGGGGGGGTTCCTGTGACCCCCCAAATTGTTTTCCGCGCTGGCGCTTACTCGTGCGATTTTTTGCGCCGAATTTTTTTAATTGTCGACTTTTAAAAATGCGCTCTTTTCATACAAAATAATTAAATCGGTAATCGGCCAAGCCGTATTGAGATACTTAGTTGGGGGTCCCATGGAACCCCCCCCTTGGGCACTAACGGAAGTCATTTGAGAAGAATTTTTAAAAATAAGAATAATAAACCTAGAACCAAAGCAAAATTTTTTGCTGATATAAGTTCACCCTACATGTAAGTCAACAAATTAATTAGTATACATTAAAAATATTAAACCCTTATGTGCCTGAAACAAACAATTTACTCATGTACGTTGCCAAACCGTTACTGTAACAACTCTATGGACAATGAACGTGTATTTGCACACCCGTAAAAAATACAGGATTCCCAAACTGCTGGTTTTGTGTTCAATATAGTAATTTGGGTCTTCTAGAATAGATATCAAAATAAAATAAGTTTTTTAAAAAATGTTTGATGTAAGCACAAATGCTCATTTTTGAATTTTCCGTCTTTTTTGCCCAATTTTTCCGCGTGTTTTTGAAAACAATGTTTTGCCCCGAATTTGCAACCCAAAATAAAAATCGCATTTTTATTGCTGATTTGGGGTTGTCTTCTGACCCTTCACATGTGGTATAAATTTCGTGCAAAAATTCCCTCCCTCGAAAGTGGTTTCCTTAGGGGGGGTCCCCTGAACCCCCCCTTGGGCACCAACGAGTGAAAACCCCTTGGTCACTTAAGTGTTAAATAACCGTCAAGGTGTTGTTTTTTCACAGTTAAATAATTGTAATGTTCAATCCGTCATATCTTATCACTAACAATTTCTTCGGAAAAAAAAATCACATTATTATTCCAAACTATTTTAAAATAATTTATTTGCTGCATTAATCTGAGTATTTATACGTTAACCCTCGGCTACCGAAGGTGGGGGGATTCCCAGAACCCCTTCAAATTTTTTCGTCCGCCTTGCTAAAACTCCCTTTTTGGTGCCAAATTATTTAATTCCTTGTCAATTGGCATTAAAAACCGACATCCACCGGGGTAATATATGTAAGGTACAGGTTATCGCAAAGTGATGAATGGAGCGGCAATGGATAGCTAAAAGCACACATCACCCTTTTTCATTGATAACACCAGAAATGAGCACGAGGCCCGATTAGGTCAGAATGACATCATAAATTTCGCATATCAGCAACGGTAATTTTCCATACACACACTGTGTACAATAGAGATTTTTTCACCAAAAAGTTATGAATATTTGACCTTTTCAAAGGAAATTTTGGTGAGTTTATGTCTAATGCCTTAATAATGATAATATTAATAAAATATATAATAAATAATATAAATACTAATAATAATAAAAAATAATAACAATAATAATAACCGACATTTGATGGAGCCTTTCGAGAAGGAGCAAGCGCTGTTGCCTATTATTATTACGTTGCCAGTAGGAAATCGTAAATTCACTTCTCTTCATCAGGCCCGCAGCTGGCCCAGCGCACATCCCTATCCACACTTAGATTGTATATTTCCCATAACAGCTCCCCCGGATTTTACGCTTGGGCCAACTAAGCAATTGGAGATTAAAGGGTGATGGCCCGATTTAAAGATATGAAGTTTTTATCTTGATAATTTGCCTTCACCCCAAAACCCAACCTGTACGTTTCGCACGCCGATATTTCAATCCGTTTGAATGCTAAGAGCTAAAAAACGTTATTTTGTAATCCCCATAATACTAGGTGTAAAATTAATATTGTCGACCAAAATGGGGCAAACATTTTTGCTAATAACTTCCAAACCAACATTCTTTGGTCTCTAGATTCCACAGGGTGATGAGCACAATAGTAGCTTTCTTTCTTTCTTTCTGATACCAAATTTGACACAAGATCCGGTAAAAATCTGGGGCTTCTGGGTGGACGTGGCTGTTAGCGATCGGGCCATGTACCTTTAAGTCATCATTGCCCAGGGGACCAAACGCGTTCATGCAGCGGGGCTCGATGACGATTTCCAATGAATTTTTAAGACTGATCCTGTCGCTGTATCCTTGCGCCGCCACACTGCTCTAATATAGTCAACCTCTAGGTTAAAATTCCTTATTTGCACTTTCAGTGGAACAAAATGGTACAATATTGTGCATAATTTATTATTATTTCTAGGTTACCGAGAAAAAAGCCCCTTAATCTTCATGCCTTAGCTGGTATTGTCATGTACATGCCTCCAAACTTCGGCTTGTGTTGTGTTACTTGAGGATATAAATGATTTTATAACCCAGTTATAAAAAAAAAAAAAAAAACAAAGAATTTTTTTTAATTGATTTGATAACATGTTTACTTCAAAATCAACCCAATTTATAAGCTCAGTGCCTTGGATACAATCACAATGATATTATGTGCAGTTTAATGGTATAATATGGTTTACTCTACAACAATATCAGTTAACCTGGTTTTTATAACCATACCACTGGCATTTCTGGAGACATTATTTATACAATGTCTTAAGGCTTTATGTTTTTGTTGAGTAAATTGGTCGGGTGAATCCAGATGTGTTAGTATAAGTTGTTAGAACTCCGACGAAGGTAGATATATCAAGTAGCAAGTAGCAACGAACAGATCGCTCTCATTATTGATATATGACCCGTGTTGGCTCCTCTTAAAAAATATGTATGTCTTAAAGGTGAGTGACCCGATCGACACAAGACCTCATCCTGTCACGTTACCTTACCCCAAATTTGAGATTTTTGTATCAGGAAACAGTTTATATTTATTTACTCCAGTGAATTTAAGGGGCCTGGAACAGTCGTTGTAAAAAGGTGGATTAAGACTGTCTATAATTTGATAATTAAACCTACTGTGAATAAAAAAACTGGTTTCGTTTGAAGTTATGGACAAAACAGTTCCCACATTGGGGGTCAACCAGAGCTTCACCACATTTGTCGTAGGACCATTTGGTATTTCACACACAACACCCAGCGATTTTAGCTTCATTTTTTGTAATCCACAGATTTTATGGTGATACATATACTGAAATGTGCAAAAATGTATTAAAATTAAACGTAATATAATAACAAATAATTTGCACACTAAAAGTTCAGCTTTACACAACATAATGACAAAAAGAGATAACTCAAGATCAATAGTTGCCAACTTTGGTCTCTAGTATCTATTTTAGAGGGTTGATAAAGATATCCTCGAAAAAACATGGGTATTTCCTCAAGTTAAGAATTTGGATTCTGATGGGTGCGTTTTCATATTATACGATAAACGTTTCTATACTTTGTCCCATTGGCCACAATTCCGTAATTTCCTGGTCGGTGTTCGTACAAAAACCGTATACTTTTTCGAATTTATTCAATAGTAGATCCGAATCTGCACGTGAGACACAAACATACTATGCTAAGGACAGTTCAGATTATTAAAAATAAACTCCTTTAGAGGTACATGTAGGTCGATGATTGAGCTATGACCCACGAAATGGCCCCTTTAAAAGGAAATAATTTAACTCAAGAGTGTGGAGCAAGAATCCATGTTGTTTAAACTTCATGAAATGTTTAACATGTGACCTACATCGCCAGTGGGCAGCATTTTATAAACTTGTAATCCAATGACGATTTAATTTTCATTCTCACCCGAAACCAATAAAAATTGTGGACCTTTTTAAATTATTATGCACAGGTTATGGTAATTAAAACTCTGTGTTTTATGTAAAACTAGTCAATTGTCATTATTAGAGAAAGTCCGACGTTTCCTTCTACGTTTTATTAGCACAAAATTATATTTTTCCGCCTATGTTCTATGGAAAATGCAATTGCCGACTCGCGACTTTATAATGTCATTGTGACGACATACAAGGTATTGTGATACCTATTTTGATATCCATGGAAAGAGGAGGACCATAACTATGCACTGGTACCATCAAATCATCTGGTGCTTTATAACGAATTCCCGATGGTTGTATCCACCCCCTTGGTAAACCGTTTAATAAAAAAGCTTGTTAAGACGAGGGTTAAAGGAGTTGTACTAATATATATACTTACACTGAAGACGATGAAGATGACGAAAACGATGACGAAGATGAGAAGAAAAAACACTTCCGCGTAATGTATAACGAACAAAACTACGCATTTATTCTATCAATATAATGTTTACTTTCATTTGGTCAAAATTGAACCAAAAATCTAAAGTAATGCATATAAGACACTGTGTTGTCACCCATTCCAATTGGATTCTATAAACTTCAGAGCATGTAAAAAGTCAACCTTATATTTTATTAATATTATTACCAAGTTTCAAAATTGAAGCCTACATACGTAGAAAGCTAACACTGTTTACAACAATCCTTTGTAGTGTTAAGGCGATCCAATTCATTAAAACTTAAGATGTGAACGAATATGTCATTGCACGATCTTTGTGCATCGACCCATGACACATGGGTGGTACAAACTGTCTCATCTTTGCAATAGTCAATTCATATTATGTTTTACAGTAAAGAAAACACGAGTATTTTATTAGTATAAACTATGCACACACATTGCTGCCAAATTAACTCGTTATCTTTCAAGTGCAGGAAATTAATCCCAATATGACTTTCATTTTAGTGTACAAAATGTCATTAGAATAGGTGAAAGACAGCAGTATTTATGAAATAAATATCATTGCCCTCAAATTTGTATCACCATAAAGAAGACATCGCTATAAATTTCACGGAAATCGTACCTTCCGAGAAAATTGATCATAACTAGTGGGCACTCTGTAGGTTGTTAACTAACAGCTTCTTTGAGAATTTGGCCCGATATTTAAATCCTCCAGGACAATATGATCCTGGAGCATGTGTTCCTGGAGCATAAATAATCTGGAAAGGAGCATATTTCACTATGCCACTAGAGCATAAATAATATAGAGAATCGTTCTAAGTCAAATATGCTCCAGGAGCATATTTGAATGCACAATGCTCCATGAGCAGGTGCCAAATATGCTCCTGGAGCAGTGGAGAAATATTTTGTCAAATACTGCTCCAGGAGCATATGTGCCACATGATCATGTAGCATGTGCATTCAAAGAGCGTCGTAAGTTTTTCCAACTCCACGGCAAAAAAGTTACTATTCATAACAAAATACTACAATGAAAACACTCAGAATGCAATCAGAAGCATTGTGATTCAAAGCCATTCAAAGGATACCAGAGTATTGCATGAGGTGAGCGTTTTTTCTTAAATTACATTTATTATTCGCTTTTCAAATTAGATGCTAAAATTCACAAAACCATATGTGTCGCAATAAAAAAAACACTAGATTAAACATAGTTTTTAACATTATGACGATTGTCCCAATACTTTTAAGGATTGAATTGTATATAAAATATCAGGTTAAATAACATATTTTTTTTAGAAATGTTACACTTAAGCAAGTAGACATATTTCCCCATTAAACATTAAGCACATTAACTTGGTCATACGACAGTGATAAATTACCGATTACAATATAGCATATTAAAACTGAGACATAGTAATGTCAATATGGCTAGTTGCTTGGAATACTAATGTTACGTAGGGGTCTTCTTTCTGCCCTGCATTGATTTTTTATCGCTTTTTCACAACAACATCTCGTGTAGTGATTTTAATATTTCCTTTGCTGCTAGCGGTACTTTTTGAGATTTAAACAGGTGCTAAATTCTGAAAATAAATTTGTATGAGAACTATTGATTGAACTAAGAATTCGCTCTCCCCATGACTCATTTGAAATTGGGCAAATGCACCATGAACATATATCGTCATTCGGGAGGGACGTTAAGCGGTCGGTCGTCAAGTGAATATGTATAGTAATAACCTAGTCTAGTAAAAGTAGGATGTAAACTCTCGCAAACCGTCACAAATGTCTAAATAAGATACCGGTGTAAAATTATAGTCCGGCTACAACGGTAAGGAATAGGGCACACGATTCAGTTGACTCTTTTAAAAAAGACCAAAATGTGCTGTTATAGCTTTCATACAATCTTAAACGTATCATTTAGTCTCAAACGTATTTTAGCAGGTCCTATTTTACTTGGAAGACTACTTGAGGAAACAACGCTGTGAAAATAGTCCATTCCAAGCTGAACAACAATATTAGCCTGCCACATAGCGTTAAAAGAAGTCACTTGAATCTAGCGTCGAAAAAGTACTTATTACTGCTTGTCCTGGGTATGTCTTTATCTGAAAATGCGCCAATAAATATAGAGCGAGCAAAGCGTGATATTAACGACAAAAATAAATGACTCTTTGAAAAGATCACATTGTATATTGGAGGTTAGAAACTGAAGTGCAATCAAGAGTGGTACTTGGCGTAAGTTGCCACATTTGAAATTGAAGTAGCTTTCAAGGAGATCTATTCAATTGATTGAGATTCAATTGGACTTTGAACAAACATTTTTCAGTTTTTACTTCACATGACAATCACGGTGGAGGAAAACTAATTGAAACTCACCTTTTATATTGTCGTTGGTCTTTGGACTATGAATAGATTATTTTAAGCGTTGAAATATTCTACCACCGTGCCAGTTTGGTCATGGATTGTGATGTCCCGTATTTTTAGAACATCTGCAAATGTCAATATATATCAATAACGTAACGTAAATTCAATTTTGAGTCTTTTTGTTATGTATTTTTGGAGAATACCACGATAAGATCTGTATTATTTTTTTTTTAAAATTTGAAGTTTGCTTCATGCGATTCCTTGAGTTACTATGGCGAGTGATGATGCAATAAGCAATAGGGAAAGATTTCAAGTTAAACGTTCTTAGGAGTATACAGAATGTGCAGACATTGTCTTTCGGTTTTCAAGCTGGGTCCTTAACAAAATTACACC